>JAGFPH010003381.1:31492-44348 GCA_018207615.1 Philaenus spumarius | reverse complement strand
ATGTTTCAGTATTTTCCAGTGTTCGACAGTTTTAAGAAGATTCTATTAAAACATACATGTAGCTTTTGTACAGTCAGCTTGTGAAAACATTTATAGGCTTTTAAATCTGGGACATTTGCATGAAAGTTATTTTATCTATATTCTAATAGTTCAGAATTAAATAGGCTTTGTTTTTATATGAAATGCTACCACGTATCCTAAAGCACTAGGGAAGCGGCATAGTGTCAATCACTTACCAGAGTGATGTTCATTGTTCGACAGTAATATAGTTCTGTAAGATAAGATCGAAAACTTATGTAACGAAGTCCATTGGTTGATGTTGATCGGCGGTTAGGCGTGTTCGAAAAGTTGGTTAATTAGAAGCTTCAGAGAGTCGTTATGTAAAAACGTTTTCAGAAAATGCATATTTTATAATTGGATAACTTTAACAAATACAGTTTAAGAAAAATATATTGACAGGTTTTTGTTTCTAATTTCCGGTACGTCTGGGTTTGATGGACTTGGGGAAATTGAAATGGAAAAAGTGAATGTGGTAACGTTGTCAATAGTTTCCTCTCAGATTTTAACGAAGTATATTTAACTGTAGTATCATGAAACCAAATTATTGGTACGAGAAGGTTTATACAGAATCTCTCACACACACCCACACACCTGTAGTATCTTGCCGTCGCTTGCTTTTTTGAGCGAATGGATTCCATTTTTACCCACTTTTGAAACACCACTTGATTCAATTGATAGTGATGACCGAAGGTACTTGGTAGAATTCCATAATAATTAAAAGACAAACACAATTTTTTTGTAATTTCTACGAGATTTATTGAATATTGCCGACCAAGGTTTTGCCCGTGACGGCATTGACGAGGCAGCTTTACAGACTAAAGAATATTAGAAAAACAAACGTGTTTGAACATAAAACAGTTACTCACAACAAAGAAAAAGGAAAGAGAGTGGAAGGGAGAGGGGGCGTGGGGTACGTATGGTCATAAGGTTGACAATGGGTTTAGTAGAGTCGAGTTGGACAAAAATTCTACCTGGTCATTAAGTACAAGGCGAGCATCTTTACAAAATAATCTCTTAATTTCTAACATTTCCAAAGAATTTAATTTCCTACTTTTATCATTGACATGGAGAATCTTAAAGTTAATATTATTCGAAAAATCTGACACCAAATGATTTTTTAGATGGTTAGAGAAACTAGAGTCATTATGACCCAACCGCCAACTTCTTTCATGTTCGCTTAACCTACATTTAAAACTACGGCCTGTTTGGCCTACATAAGTTGCATTACAGATGATACAAGTTAGCTTATAAACAAACGTATTGTAAACTCATATTGTAAACAACGTTCGTTTTATATTAATACTAGTGGACCCGGCAATGCTTCGCTGTTACTTGATTTTAGTATATTATGTAAGTATATTATATTATGTTATAGCTGTTACAAAATTAAACATAACCTAATTCAATAAAGTAAATTACAACATAAACAACCATGTTATGATACTAAAACATTGTCTGTTATAATCAGTCGGTGCTATTATATCTGTTCAATAGAACTCCAGATGGTAATAAAACATGTGCTGTTATAATCAGCTGATCTGTGCTATTCAGTTGATAAGTAAAAACAATGTTAATGAATGAAAAATATTTTAAATTCCATTTTTAAAATATTAAATTAAGGAATAGTAAAATTTTAAGGCAAATGGGCAAATGTAGAGTTAATTATAGCATTATAGTTATTTGGCATAAACCGCATGTCAATCGGCCTAATAGAACTCCAGATATCTCTCGGAATAGGCTAAAAAAAATTCCCCATGTTAAATTGCCGTAAGAGATTTTAATTTCCTTTTTTAGAAAATTTAGTGGGGCAATAGCTGCGTTTAATTTAATTTGGTATTAACTGCGTGTATATCGGTCCAGTAAAACTCGAGATTACAAAAACATCTTTGCAAATTAACATATAGATGTTTTGCTTTAATTTGTTTTAACTATGCTAGTAAACTTAATCAGCTGTTATAACATGCTATTTATTATTCAGTTATTTATTATTTGGTTCAGAAACCTAGTCGTAATTATATTATAGATGATATTAGTGCTAATGAGGGGAACCAGCATACTAAATTTGTTTATTTTACTCTTCAATTTTATTTAGGAAAATTACTAACTGGCTCACAACCTAGCTCTTTTTAGTGAATATCGATTTGTTTCTTTATATATATTTAACTCATTAACTCACTATACAGAAGTTGTTAATGTTTTAGTCGTGGGTTTGCTTTAATGGTAATGTTACAATTTGTATAGTCTTTTAATGCAAGGAAATTGACACATTTTGATCTGTATTACGTTCTTACTACCAAATAAGACTCCTTGTGTACTTATATCCATATCTATTAAGAAATAACTTCTTTGCTCATAAGAGAAAATCTTGTCACTTTGTTGCTCTTTTGGAAACAAAGATTCTGTTCAAAATCTGAGTCTAACACCAAAGACTGTTATTTTACCACGGGTATGGAAAAGTATCTGGCTGATAATGCGTAATACAAGTCCGCACACATTCCTTTCAGTGATTCTGAGGACTTATCGTTCACAAAGTTTTCCTAGTATTTTCTCACCCATCATTAAATATGAAGAACATCATGAGTAGACAACCACAGTGCCCAACAAAAGTCTGCTCGCTGTGCCAGCAACACGATGGAGTTGGTTACGCAAAGTTCCGCAGGATTGCTCAGCTCCTCTGTTAGGTGAACTACTTGAGTTGGAATGGGATAAGCTAAAATAACTTTTGTTTGAGTTCTTGTATTATGTGAACATATGCTAGGCCACTACGCATTTAAACTCCCATTCGCCTCATGTTAAAAAAATAATATTTGTTTTTAAAGAGAAAGATCAGGTTGAGATCGACGACTGGTGCTTTACACAACTTTCAATGTAGCTTCTTTTCATGTTCACACATTTTATCTCCAACGAACCCATCACTACATATTTACCTCCAAATTTCTATCTAATAATTACAAATTATATGCTGTTAAAATTAAATGAGTATTTCCTAATGTAAACCGAAATTTATGATTAGCATAAGTTAATTCATATTAGTTTTGTTTTCTTTATCGATCGTAGTTATTAAAAACAGTAATGTAATATGGTGGAAGATTTTGTTCGATTTGAAATCTATAATACTTTATAATTTTATTATAATATTCAATCTAACTTAAGAAAAGTTTCAACTTGAATAATGGCCACAAACAATTTAAAAGACGTTTGACATAAACTCAAAATGAAAAAAGAAACTGAAATTTAACATTAGCTTTTAAGGAAAGCATTTAGTTTGTGAGAAAATACTAAAACGGTCTAGATGAATAAAAGAAAGAAGATCCGTCGAGATGATGGACTAAGACGGATATACATTTATTAACTACGCGACAATTTTATACATTAAGGGGGCGCTACCCTTTCCGCCATATTGAATCTGATTCCCATAAGAGCAATGCTACAGAATAAGTCATTTTTTTCCTTCAATTCGTGGAATAAATGTAAAAATTTGGTTTCATTTTGAAGTACTGTCATATGCGGATGTTGATTGCTGAATGTGTTTTCAAAAAATGTTTTATTGTTTTCATAAACGTAAGATATTAATAGTAAAAAATAATAAACTTTATTAATTTTTTACTCAGTTGCAAAAAACCTTAGCAATCAACACCCACAATCTATTTTACTTTAAGAAAAAAAATACAGCTTTCGTTTTTTTGACAAAAACAACACAAAAATATGCTTAATAGTGAAGGTATGTTTTGGTTATTTAACATTGAAATTGGCACCCAACTTCACCGTTTTGAATGTAAGGAGCCGAGCCTTAAGCAGTTTGTTAAGCTATACTCACAAAACATAGATTAAAATTAAAGTGTTTAAAGCACTTATCAATAAATTATAATTGGTTGTACTCTAAAAATATGTATTGATGTTTTGTTTGGAAGCATCACTATAACTACTATTCCATTTATGCTTAGTTTATACAAATTTAAGTGTATAATAAAGTACAATACCTTTTATTTTCGTCAGTGATCCTGTTTTGTAAAACCTTTGACGCGAACCTGAGTGACTCCAATATTACCAATAAGTTTTGAAAAAAAGCTTTACTTACTACTTTTGACCTAAATAATGCTGTTGCTAAGCAATGAAATAAGTAGATGAGGCAATTTTGTATAAGTTGATGTCAAAAATATTTTTTTTCATACAAAATATTTTTTTAGAAAAAACTTGTTTTTGGATTATTATTTTTGTATAATGTATTATTGTGTCTCAACTATTTATTTGTAAATCACTTACTTTTGTTTGTAAGGATATAATAGACAACAGAAAACAAACAACAAATATTCTTCTTTCAGTTCAAAATATGTCCAAAATTCTTCTTATTTCCCGTTTTTGGTTACGATTTTGTATTTAGTCCAATAAATAAAAATAATAAAAATATACTTGAAAATAAAAAAAGTATGTTTTAATACCAATCTATAATTTAGTCACAGAAGAAACTAAAATAATAATCAGCCTTTTGGAAATGAGAGAAGTGCTTTTTCTGGAGTAAACAAATTAAATATGCAATTTTCGCTCAAAATTAAATAGAGCTCAGTCCCAGTTAATAGGAGTGGAAAGGGTTAAACAATGTTTCAGCGGGGTTCCCATAGAAATCCAGTTTCCTATACCTCACTGTTTAGGTACGTCCCATGAACAATTGAAATACATGGCTTGATGAGACAGTGTGGCCAAGGAGCAGTGGCCGCCATATTGTTTCCAACTCAACACGGGTTTATATTAGCCTAGATCGGGGACGATTTTTCGCATTCAACTCAAATTTCCGCTTCAAAATTGTTCTTATGAAATTGGATTAATACATTGTCACAAATTTTTTTAATTGTAAACAATTTTTTTCGATATATTTTCCTCGCTAAATGAGTGAATCCAGAAAATAATTGCAGGCACTTTTTTAGCACTCGTGCACATAATCATTTAAACACCTATATAATAGAATTAATTTTAGTGATGTATATACTATTAATATTATTCATTTCCTTGATCAGAAAAGTACAGGCAACCTTTCTGTGTAGTTGAAATTTTTTTAACAATTACAAACAAAAATGTTAGTACTTCAGTACAAATGGAACAAAACTACTGTGGTACATTTAGCCCATCGAAATGTCAAAAGTGGAAAAATACCTAAAGTTTTTTAATTATAAATCCAAGATATAGAAAATTTAGAAATCTGTTTAAAAAATTATTTTTTTCCAAAACAACATTTTTGGGAGAAATATTATTTCGGCAAAATTGTAAAAATTACCTTTACGCATTTAAAAAATGTATGATAACTTCAAAGTACAAAATTAGGCTTTCTAAACTATATTATATTATAAAGGATACATATATGCTACTCAAAAATAACTTCAAGTGGAATTTTGTGGGTTATGTGTATATATTTTGTCTTCTAAAACAAAATATATATATATTTGTTTTCCGTGAGTAAAAAGTTCATAAAAACACAAATTATGTTTCCAAAAAGGCATAAAATAAAGTCTAATAAATTATAAATACACAAAAATGTAGTAAGTACATTAATAATTAGTAAGTAGGTTATTGAAAAGAAAAAAAATATGGCGAGTAGGTGTATTGTAAATTTGACCTTAAAAGGTTAAAATAAACAAAACATGTTCCAGAAAGGCATACAATGAAGCCTAATTTATTGTAAACAGAAATAAATATATTAGGACTGCATACATTACTTTGTAAGTAGGCTATTACAGAAAGAAATAGGTAGGCCTAGTTATAGTTTTCACGCACTCAAACAATTGATATTACAGTGACAAGAGATAAAAGTAGACTATAATGTATAAACCATATACCAAATAAATCTGAAGAATCTTCTGAGTACAGTGATAATTATATAATATAACTTATTTAAATATTACTGTAGATGTACAAAGTTTTTTTTTAATTATTGCTAAAAGAGTACTCCAGGTAGGCTATCCCTTCGCCAGAAAAAAGGTTAATGGGATGAGTGAAGATAATAAATCGAATCGTATACAAGGAAAAATAATTGTGTACAAACTTTATTTTAGATTTACATCACTGTTTACATTTTGTCTTCTCGATACATACTTAACAATACTGTCAAAAACCACTAAAAGAGCAAGTTATCTCAACACGGCGTCGACTGTCTTTTCAGTTTTTGCTAAGTTAACACTTAATTACACTACTAAACTATTAATAAACTTAATAATGAAATCATAAACTAGGATAACCCATACAAAAAAGCAAGAAAAAACTATCTAGTCGCTGTAAATTGAAATAAATACGACTGCTATCTAACACAAATATTTGAACTAAACAACTTCTCACTGTTGTGTTTTATACAAATATGCTTAACTAAAATATATACTATTACTATTAAAACTCTGTACATTTGATTATAATAGCTATTTTTTTGTAAAGGCTTGATTTAACACAGTTGAGCCTAAACATCAATTCATATTGTAGTATTAGATATAAATTTTTGGAATATAAAGATGTGAATTCTCTTACCTTTATAAGGGGAATGCATGCAACCTGTGCCAAAACGTTTTAAGTGTGTTAAAATCGAGAAACTCATTTGACAGAAGTGTGCTATTTAGGAGTCGACAGCACACTCGACTTTAGCACGTTCTGGGGTCTGCTAAACCAGTGTTATCGTCGTAATACTCTTGGGGAAGGTAATTTGAGGTTACTAGGATAACCCATACCATACAAAAGAGCAAGAAAACTATCTAGTCGCTGTAAATTGAAATACAGTGACTAGATAGAGACAGTGTGGCCAAGTGAGGTCTTGATCCTATTGGTCAAGATGTCGGCAGCCATGTTTTTCCTAAATTCGTATCTGTTTACATTACATTCATTCACGTTCACATATTGTAAAAGCGACTTTACCGATTTTTTAAAAGATATTTGTTAGTTTTTACTTTAAAATAAACGTAATAGTTATTTTAAAGCGATTTGTGTTGAAGTATGTGATATTGCACCAAATTAATAAGGAAATGACAGCAGATTAGGCTACTCCCGCCACTCTACGGAATCGTTTCAGCGCGCATATTTCTAAAGTAAGTACATACCAAAAGTCTTTTGTTTACAACATTTTAAAAAGTTCATAACATAGGCTAATCATTTTTATCAATAGAAAAGATAAATGCAATAAATATTAGTATTACGCAATTTTAAGAACTGTTTTAGGCCCAAACCTATAATTTCGTCCGTGTTAGCCCTACGTTTGTTTATAGTTTTCAAATTAAATTGTCATCGTTATTTTTTCTTTCTTTTAGTCTTGGTGAAGGTACAATCTAAGGCAAGAATCACATAATAAGTAGGCCTAACTGAAATAATGGGGGAAATTAATAATGAAACCTGTTTTTAGGCTTTGAATAACTTAAACTTGAAAATCTTGAATTGCCTAACCTCAAAATCAAAGAATTGTAATTTCGATGTTAAATTGTTGTTAGAGACATTAATTTTATTATTAGCTTCCAATTGAAATAGAAATAAATTAGTTAATTAGGAAAGTTTTAATTGCTTCGCTCATTAAAAAAATCAGATAAAAATAAATGCATTGTAAAAATCTGAAAGTGTACCTAACTTTGAAAATATTTAATTTGTAAAATTTATTCATTGATAAAAAAGGCTAATTAACAACAGGATAATAATTAAAAGACAATTGGTTTAGTTTTATACTGTTGCTAAGTTTATATGTAGCTGTGATTGTAAAATATTTTGTTAGAATATGATCCTGTTCTGTGAAAATATTATCTCAGAAAAATTTTAATTTTTAAAACGAAAATGTCTATATAAGTTCAGATAGCTACAAATTATTGAAAATTTGGTTCCTTGAAAATAATACAAAACCTTAACTTTTATTCAAATAAACCGCATAAATAATGTAATTGAACTTCAAAATGTTTTTTTTAACGTAGAATTGAACAAAGAAAATAATAGTGCAACTTGTTTTGATATAGTTTTATTAGTTTGTAATTAACGTCAGTAGGCTACTCAACTATCGGCATAGGCTAGTAAAAAATGTGATAGTAGGCTAAATCATTATTTTTTATAGGTTATTTCATTTTAAACAACTTATCTGCTTTCTAACTACTTTTTAACATTTAAAAAGTTGTTTACGAGGCCTTTATGAAGTAAAACAAAAGGTTTTATAAATATTTTGAAAATAAATTACATTATACTTTATGGCAGATAACATTACTTTTAGGAAAAACATGGCGGCCGCTTTCATGTGGCCACACTGTCTCTATCTAGTCACTGTAAATTGAAATAAATACGACTGCTATCTAACGGCGAATATTTGAACTAAATAACTTCTCACTGTTGTGTTTTATACAAACATGCTTAACTACAATATATACTATTGCTACTATAACTCTGTACGTTTGATAATAATAGCTATTTTTATAAAGGCTTGACTTAACAAAGTTGAGACACAAAATCAATTCATATTGTAGTATTAGATATACATTTTAGGAATATAAAGATGTAAATTCTCTTACCTTTATAAGGGAGGATTCATGCAACCTGTGCCAAGTATGTTAAACGTGTTAAGTGTGTTAAAATCGAGAAACTCGTTTGACAGAAGTGTGTTATTTAGAGTCGACAGCACACTCGACTTTAGCACGCTCTGGGGTCTGCTAAACCAGTGTTATCGTCGTAATACTCTTGGGGAAAGTAATTTGAGGTTACTAGGATAACCCATACAAAAGAGCGAGAAAACTATCTAGTCGCTGTAAATTGAAATAAATACGACTGCTATCTAACGGCGAATATTTGAACTAAACGACTTCTCACCGTTGTGTGTTATACAAACATGCTTAACTACAATATATACTATTACTATTACTATTATAACTCTGTACATTTGATTATAATAGCTATTTTTGTAAAGGCTTGACTTACCACAGTTGAGCCACAAAATCAATTCATATTGTAGTATTACATATAAATTTTAGGAATATAAAGATGTGAATTGAATTCTCTTACCTTTATTCTTTATTAGGGGGATTCATGCAACCTGTGCCAAGTATTTTAACTGTGTTAAAATCGAGAAACTCGTTTGACAGAAGTGTGCTATTTAGAGTCGACAACAAACTCGACTTTAGCACGCTCTGGGGTCTGCTAAACCAGTGTTGTCTTCGTAATCAATGACTACATATTGATATGTAATCATTAATCGTAATACTCTTGGGGAAGGTAATTTGAGGTTTTCAGCTAGAATCAATAACAGGTTGTTTGTTACAATTTTGTGTTTTACTGTACTTGTTTAATTTGAGATGGAAAATAATAATAATTTCGAATCCAAGAAAAGAATTCGGAAGGAATCGGGGAAACGATGGAGCATGGAAAATAAACATCTTCTCCTATCTTTAATTTCCGAGAATCCGACGAAGTTTGAGATAATTTTCTTTCTTTTTTTTTACTTTCTTGTTAACCCTCCATCTGGCAGTAGGATAGTTCTATGTTGGCAAACACATTTCTACTACTGGAACACATTTTCATTTTAACACCTATCTAAACGAAATTACGTGTTCAGAAAAGTACAGAGAACATTTCTGTGTATTTGATTTTGTTTGCACAAATATGTTAGCAAAAAGTGGCATAATCTTGTTATAAATATACAAAAATGTAATATATAGCATACATTATTTAGTAAGTATGGGAAAAATCTCTTTTACAAACTAAAGAATATGGTAAAGAGGCAAACACGAAAACACAAAATATGTTTCCAAAAAATGCAGAAAATGAGGCCTAATTTTATCTAAAATATAATTCACAAAAATTATAAAGTGAGTAGGGTATTACTGTTTCAGTCTAAAGAACTGTAAAAAGAGTGATGTAATCAAAATAATGCAATAAACCAAATCAATCTTTAGAATGTTTGAGTACAGTAATATATAAATATAACAAGTAATTTTCTAAAAAGAACCCCTATGAATAAACCCATTTCATATTAATTATGACAGTATTACTTTAGCAAATAACACTTTAGCACATTAGCATAAGGGGTCCTTCACTCAAAATTCAAATAGCAGTTTAGCATGATAACACACTAAGCATTTAGCACAGGTTGCATGAATCCCACTATTATACTTCAAGGGATTGCGATAGCCACCGTGTAGTTTTTTTAAATATTATAAAAAGGTAAATTTGTTTGCATGTAGGGGTAATCTCTGGAACTACTGAACCGATTGAAAAAAATACTAATAAAAATAAAAAGTTACACTATCCCTGAGTATTGAATTTCCCACCTTCAACCAGCTATAACTCTGTTCGTATTCAAGAACAGTAATTCTAAAAAAAATATCTTCTTGTTTTTGCATAAGCTTCATTTTTGTTTACTGCAATTTATTTGATAAGACATTTCTTATCAAGGCCGTGGCTAGGGAAACTTTTCGGGAAGGTCAGGTCAGGACCGGAGATTTCAATTTAAACCCTTTTAACATGTTCACTGCTAAGGACGCACATGTGAGCTTCATAATGAACACTATGAGAAGCGGCCGACGCTCAGTGCATTGCACGCCAACCCCCATATTCTGAGAATTTTCAATACGCCATGCATTGCGTTCTTCGCACGCCAACCCCTGCATTAGGAGTATTTTCAATACACAACGCATTGCGTGCTTCGCACGCCTATAAAAGTATTTGGAGTATTTTCAATACTCAATGCATTGCGTGCTTCGCACGCCAACCAACGTATTGGGACTATTTTAAATACACAGTGAATTGCGTGCTTCGCACGCCAACTCCATGTTGGGAGTATTTTCAATATACAATGAATTGCGTGCTTCGCACGCCAACTCTATATTGAAGGTATTTTAAATACACAATGCATTGCGTGCTTCGGACGCCAATTAGCCTGTGTTATGGACGCATAAAAAAAAATATAAAAATTCTATATATAAAAAATAGAAGGTTAGCTGCTAGCATACGCAGTACGAAATTTGAGGAGCAGTGAACCGTGTTAAACAACAATTTTCATGTTTATTTTTAACATTTTCATATAGTTACCCATGTAAAATATTATAGGATGTAAGGATGATGAACGATTTTGTTTTGTTGGAGTAAAGTATTTTTGTTGAACCTTCATAGTTTTCTTATTTAATAGATCAGATCAAGCTCACAAGAGAGTAAGGCTGTAACCTACAGCATGCATGTGTATTGTACGTTGTAGTATAATCAAGCAAATCTAGATATCAGTATGCATGCAATACACAATTATGTAAAATATGTTGCTCGATCCTCTGTAGTGTTGGCTATTTTATAATTTAATTTGCACGTTTTAAACCTAGTATTAATTTTTACTACTAAATTTCTGGATTTGGGGGTTTATCCCTAACCCCCCCCCCCCCCCCCATCTTCCCCTGGCTACGGCCTTGAGCAGAAGTGCCATTATGAGCAAAACAAATGCTCTAGAACTTAATTATATTGCTAACAGGCAACTAAGCAACCAGCTTCACTCTCAAGATTAATGTACCAGTATCTTAAGTACATAGTAGTAAACTATTTTGTATTTCTATGATTTAAAAAGTTAAGCACTATCCACAGGATTGCATATGACATGATAAATTGAAAATAAAACAATATATTCTTGCGTAGGAAAGCGTGATTCAAAAATATTCTGCAGTTTCCTTAGTAGCAGTTCTGTGAACAGTAGACCTCGCTCGTTGAAATAACAATTGTGGTTTTGAGCTTAGGTTGAAAATAGTTTGCCAGTAAGGAAGTAGTAGAAGGTTTAGTCAGCGAAAAATTGTTTTGCAAATTATTCATTTTTTAGTAAAGCGCTCGAGCGCTACTATAATATCGATTGCATACACTTACGTTTTTACTAATGCCGGTCTTATTTATGATTTCAGCCCTGTGCAAACGAAATTTAAATTTGCAGAAAGCTCTAATGTTTAGTTAGTAGGTAACAAAATTCGCTCCGATGTTTTACCACTATCAGGTGACTCGACTGAAATCACGTTTTTCGTCTTGTTTGTAAGCAAAAATCTTTTATAAAAATTGATAAACTAAAATTTTTGTCACATAAAAATTATAATTTAGATCTTCATGAACATCTTCCAGCAAGTTACGAAAGATTATCTTTAACATTCTATGAAAGAACATTTATAATTAAGAGGACTGTACGAGACTCTTTCGTCCAAGTATTGCCCATCCTTTGAAATATACACATTTTGTAAATTTTTCCGAAAAATACATTGCTCGAAGCTCTCTTTTTACAAATTATTAAAACAAATATTGAGCATGTTTTAATTGTTTCTATAATCCATTTATATAATAAAATACAGGTTAAATTGTACCACCCCGGGGTCTCTTCTAGTTTTAAAACAAGCATCGAATGTCGTTATTACATTTTCATTATATTTATCACTCAATTTAATTACTGTATTGAATAATGAAACAATTTTGTAAATTCTATTAATATTTCAGTAAATCATCTATATATATAAAAACGAAATACCACTGACTCACTGACTCACTCATTACGATTTCTCAAAAACTACCCAACGGATTGAAATGAAATTTGGTATGTAGCTTCCTCTAGGGCCATCGGTGCTCACTAAGAAAGGGTTTGAAAAAATTCGAAATTTTAGGGGGGATTTGGGGGATCATATTATTACAAAACGATTTCTTCAAAACTACGAAACGGATTGGCATGAAATTTGGTATGTAGCTTCCTCTAGGGCCATAGGTGCTTACTAAGAAAGGGTTTGGAGTAATTCGAAATTTTAGGGGGGAGGGGGGTTTGGGGGGAACAAAGTTGTTAAATCACGATTTCTTCAAA
>JAGFPH010003381.1:8892-24396 GCA_018207615.1 Philaenus spumarius | reverse complement strand
ACGTTCACCGTGCAATCCAGGTCTTACGGGAGAATAGACATGCTACTACCATTACAAGGAACATCACGTGTATTATCATGCGGGTTGAGTCAACTGACCGAGCATCGCATGGGAGTTGATGTTTTTTAGTTGACTAGTATAGCTGAGACTGTCGTATGGACATGGCTTATGGGCGCTCTATACTGCACGGTGAACGTAGAATCCAGTGTATTCATCGTGGTTGGATTTGGTGTGGTTTAAAAACGCTGTATACTATTGTTGGTCCTGTGAGACATACTGTATCCAATTTGTTTAGTATGTTACGGGTTTTTTTAAATGGTGTTTTTTTTTAATTCTAAGTTGTTCCTACCTCTTTTTAATTTTATGCATGCACCTGTCATTTATTAATTATAGCTGTGCTTTTTACTTCTTTAATGTGATTCCAACAGTAAAATAATCTTCTTCCATTGAGATGTTCAATTCTCTATACACAACGATATTATATGCAGCCATTTCGTGTGACTCTAAATGTCTGGATGAAGCGTGTATTGTGTGATTAGTCTGGATTGGTTTCCTGTAGACTTTGAACTGTTGTTTATTATTTATACTACAAACTAGATGGTCCGATCCGGCTTTGCACGGATAATCAAATCAAAGTTAAATGTATATTAACAAAAAATATGTTATAAATATATTACACTTTGTATTTTTTATGGGGATTTTTAGTAACTTTGACCCCACCGCCCAAACCTCTCCTAAAATTTAGAATTTTTTAAACCCTTTCTTAGCGAGCACCTACGGTCCTAGAGGAAGCTACATACCAAATTTCATTCCAATCCGTTCAGTAGTTTTAGAGAAACCGTGATTTAGTAACTTTGACCCAACTTCCCCTAAAATTTCGATTTTTTTTTTTTAAACCTATCTTAGTGACCAAATATGGCCCTAGAGGAAGCTACATACTAAATTTCATTCCAATTCGTTCGGTGGTTTTGGAGAAATAGTGATTTAGTAAAATTAACCCCCCCCCTAAGATTTCAAATTTTTTGCAACCCTTTCTTATCAGCACCTACGGCCCTAGAGGAAGCTACATACCAAATTTCCAATCTGTTAAGTAGTTTTTGAGAAATCGTGATCAGTGCGTCAGTGGATTTGGCTTTTATGTATAGAG
The DNA here is from genome assembly GCA_018207615.1 of Philaenus spumarius. Taxonomy (NCBI): domain Eukaryota; kingdom Metazoa; phylum Arthropoda; class Insecta; order Hemiptera; family Aphrophoridae; genus Philaenus; species Philaenus spumarius. The sequence continues at coordinate 23,249 of JAGFPH010003381.1, read as the reverse complement.
ATGATGAGGTCTAGGTAATTTATATTTCTGTTAATTTATATTTTTTGACAGAAGAATGTTTACTATTGAGGTATTTATTAAAATTGGTAATCTGTCTTGTTGATCTATTAAAGAGACATTGCATGTCATCTACAATATCTGTGGTAATAGATAATATTTTCTTGAATTTGTTTTTGTGTTAATTATGTTTTGCTTTTCTATGTGGTTAGGTGATTTTCATCGGTGATTCCAGATAAAAATGAACCCGTGGCTAATCCATTGTTCTTCACATAAACAATGAATATATAAAAGTTTCTTTAAAAAAATATTCCTCATCTCTTTTTAAAAACGTTTGAAAGTCAGTTAAAAATTTTAAATTGTTATTATAAATTGTTTCGTGAAATCATGCTCTAAAATCTGTCAAAGTGTAGGAACAAGTTTTCCTTCCAAATGTCCCTAATTACTGCTACTTTAAAACCCGTGCGTGATAAGCTAGTACAAACATTGCCATAAATAATGCACAGTGCTGCCGTCTATACTCTGTCACTGGGACTGACAAATAGGAACTCGTTAGCTCTGACACGGTGCCAAATAAACAAAATTAAGTGGTGAATTTCGAAACTAAAACTAACAGTAATGTGACACTCAAAGTAAACTTCAGAAAATGATTCGCTTTTATTGATTTGTACAGTTCATCAAATATGTATGAATTAAATTAAAACAGTGATTTTATTAAGACATGATAATACTAAATATTACAAAATGTATCAAACACTTTTTGGCTATGGTCTACTGAGCGCCAGCCATGTTATTACTAAACTCTAGAAACGGATTTTTTATTGTTATTAAATATGAAGGGCTGAGAAGTCAAGGGGTAAAAGTGATATTTTTTTAATAGTGGAGTTAAGTGCAGAAACTGGCTTTTCAACACTTTAAAATGTTTGTGGCCAAGGAATATAACTGTAAGTCTATCATGTGCTGAGATCTAGTGGCGAAAAAAACTACTTCGTAAAAGAGCTGTTTAGGTTAGAAGCCAAGGGATACATGTGATGCAAGCCGCTTTACTTTACATAAGTAATTTAATTGTAACCTATGTTTTATTACATAACTTCTAATTCCTGTTAACACTTTAACCTCTACGCAAATTTCGTATTTCATATGCTAGGAGCTGACCTTTCATTTTTTATATTTAAATGAGTAGAAATTACTTTATTTTTTAACCTTTCTACGTAATAATCACTAATATTTTAAAGCGGACGCACATGTGCGTCCATAGCACATAGGCTTAAAATTGACGTGCGAATCACGCAATGCATTTTGTATTGAAAATACTCCCAATAAGTTGGTTGGCGTACGAATCACGCAATTCATTGTATATTGAAATGCATGTGTCAAGCTCACATGTGCGTCGTTAGCAGTAAACGTGTTAACAGCCCAGGGGTACAAGTGACAACTTTCATCAAATATTGGCTGATAACAAATAATAAGAGGATGAAAAGGAAATTAATCTTTGTTATTATATTAGTCTAGAACCTAGCAATTAAAAATATACTAGTTTTAGTGATCATGTTTTTACCTGGATTTGATTATAACAGTTTAACTTTAAACTGAGTTTTCTCAAAACTAACTTCACTACACTTATACCCCTTGGCTTCTCAGCCCTTCATATACAATAAACTAACGTATAATAAAAGAAGACAACACGAAATAAAAACAGTGTACAATATACTTTAACCTTACTTAATAATAAAAAATAAAAAGCTTTCTCCTAATACAAACATAATAACAAGGAATACTATAGAATAATATGGATCCATCATCTACTTGATTTTTAAAATTTATAACTAAGCTGTTTTTCTAGATCCAGACCGACAGTTCACGCATTAAATGAAAATAGTGATTTTATTATTATATGATAATACTAAATATTACAAAATTAACAAACACTTTTTGGCAATGGTCTACTGACCGTCAACTAGGTTGGCACTAAACTCTATTGAGTATACAACAAAACTAACACCTAATAAAGGAGAAGACAACATGAAATGAAAACAGTGTAAACTATACCTTACTAACCTTACTTAATATTACGAAAAAAACTTTCTAGCAATATAAACTTAATAAAAAAAATATAAAATAGAATAATCTAGAACCATCATCTACTAGATTTAAAAACATTAGTAGTTAGGCTGTTTTGCTGACAGTTCAGCATTAAATGAAAATAGTGATTTTATTAAGGAATATAGAATACTAAATATTACAAAATTAACATAACGAATAGTTTACAAAACACGTGTTATAAGTTTACCTTTACTTTAAATGTTATGTTTTAAGTTAGGATGTTTTTCAAAGGTCATCTGTACATAGGCGATACACACGATAACTAATCAACCTCTGGATGTCGTTATCAGGTTGTAAATTCTATTTTTAGATTGATGTAAATAATTTTACTATAGAAATTATAACTTAATTTTAGGCAATATTAATATGTATATCCAGTTTGTGACATTCGATAACTAGAATGAAAATGTAAAGAAGCTGCTGCATCTTTAACCTCTATGAAATTACTCTGTTCTGTTGACGTTCGGAATGATTGTTTATCCATTAGGAGTTCCTATAGATACCGGCGCGAATGCTGGCACTTGAGCAAACCGCTACTAACCTGACTAAAAACATCAGTACCCGATACATATCTGTTTAACACGTTCACTGCTAAAGACGCACATGTGAGCTTGACACTGAACACTATGAGAAGCGGCCGTCGCACAGTGCATCGCACGCCAAATCTCGTATTGGGAGTATCTTCAATACACAGAGCATTGCGTGCTTCGCACGCCAACTCCCGTATTGGGAGTATTTTCAATATACATTGCATTGCGTGCTTCGCGCGTAAACCCGCATATTGGGATATTTTCAATAGACAGTGCCTTGCGTGCTTCGCACGCTAACCCTCGTATTGGTAGTATTTTAAATGCACAGTTGATTGCGTGCTTCGCACGCCAAACGGCAAATTGGGATATTTTCAATAGACAGTGTTCGCGTTCGCTTTAAAATATTAGTGATTATTACGTAGAAAGTTTCAAAAATAAAAAATAAAGAAATTTCTTCTCGTTTAGGCTATAAATATGAAAAATAAAAGGTCAGCTCCTAGCATAAGAAATACGAAATTTGCGTAACAGTGAACGTGTTAAGGTTGAGGTAATCATCCACTAGTTCGTTTGAAGGATGAATCACATCAGAAAGCGGTGTTGGAAAAGGTTTTTTTTCCTTCACTTACGTCCTTTCCCCACACCTCCGGCGCCAGAGCGAGGAAAAGTGCCAGGATTCACGCTAATATCCGTACGATTATTAAGAATTAAATTTGTTAAATGTGTGCAATACCACTCAGTGGGTGGAGTCAACCTTGAGAAGGCATTAGGATGACGCTCGAGCGCGACTAGGATATCGCTTGTAAGCACGTTTTAGTAATGGCGGTATCTTGCTGGTAACAGACCAATATATTTGCAGTCAATTCCAAAGTATAATCAGTAGGTAACAAAAGTATTTGAATAATTCAAATAACAATCATGAGTTATTGTTTATAAGAGCACATTGTTGCACAAAATTTAACTGAACATTTCCTATTCATAATCCAAGAATTACGTTTAAATGTTCGTAAACATCCCGCCAATTACAAAAGTGTCATCAAAATTCGATGAAAGTTGGTAAAACTGCGTGCAGCTGTACGGAACTGTTCCTACTTATTATTTACACAACATCAAATAAATCGACGATCGAAACAGCAGTAAGGCATGTATTTATTTTCCCAATAAAATGCTATTTCAACCCCATCTGTTTCCATTGACATCCGAAGTCGTCGAAACTTCAGTCTAAGTGCCGGTTAACCTTGTCATGCCCTCAAAACTCTGATTAAGGTGTCAACTAGTGACGTTGAGTTATGGAGTGTTTCCTTGAATACATCCTAGGCAGCGACACTCGATACGGTTTTGCGAATTATCACATCGAAAACAGGCAGTTCTGTATTATTTGAAATAAGACATTCTGAGCACCGATTTAGATTAAACATCCTAATGATAAAATTAAATATTATCTAATACAGGAAGAAATTATATACACAAGTAATTGAATTAAGTATATTTATATATACTTAATATATTTACTTTAGAGCACGTGTAAACATCGTCTTACTTATACAACAAATAAAATTATACATAATTAAATTACATACATAATACTTTATAATTTAAAAAGTGATAAAAATATGTTTTGTTTTCTGGAAAATCTGTTTAGTACGTTATCAGAGACCGCCCGAAATGTACATTCTACTTCAGTGCTCCGACGCCAACATCGGTTTTTGAATAGTTAACGTAATTATTTTATTGCTGTCGATCCGTGTGTTTGTACCATGGAATGTGTTTAAATGTATCAATGTTTTTTTATATTTAATTTTTGTTCTTCAATTTTTTTTTAATAATTTTAATTAAGTGTAATGTGAAATGTGCCAATAAAGAAGGCTGAATAACGTCATGCTTGTAATGGATCTGAAGATGACGGCATAACCGTTGAAACAAGTAATACATTTTGATACTGTTTTGGATTGTTTGATGGAGTGAAAATTAAGGTAATCGACCTATAACATATTAACTCCTATAAAAGCGAGTGTACCGTACGTCCGTACGTACTACATATGTTCGTGAGTAACAAATAATATGACAGCTGATTTCACCCATCATCTGTAATACTTAAACAAAACTTGGCGTAGATTGTACTTTGGGGTTATGTTAACAACTAAAATTATCAATAATATAATTATTATCTTCTGAAATTGATTTTTTTTAAATATGAGTTATAGAATTAAGAACTGATAGTGAATTACTTCTCAACTCAGATAAAGGTCCTATTCCTAATTCATGTTTGTTCTCTTTGTTTAAACTTAGGTTAAACCTTGCCATTAATAGTGATTGTTGTTTCTATTGTTTTTATATGTTCTTATGTTAATAGTATTGCTTATTTATTGATTAGTTTATTTTATATTATTTTTATCCCTTGAATATAATGTATTATTCGTTATTTTAATAAGTTGTTCTTTATTGTACCTGTTTTCCGGTAGTTTAAGAATTTGTATGTAATCGGTGTAACATGTTTCATTTCGCAACCTTTACGAATGACAGGGACTGTTAGCCGCTTCTACCTGCCGTTTTGAAACAAGTCTTGGGCGTGGTCACTTATGATTGGTTGATCTACCTGAGGTAGGGAAAGGGGGAAGAATAGGTATGTTTAGTTTTATAGTTTCATTCTTGTAACCAGTAGTTTAGATTTAGAACCCTCTGATGATGGTAACTCGGTTACCGAAACGTACATCAGGGAACTAGAAAAACTATATTAATAAATGTGTTTCAGTTTATTTGTGTAGTTTTATTCCCCGAACTCGTGGTTGGGGCTTCAGGGTTTCTAATTATACATTTCTTGTCTTTTATTTTTTTTTGACAGTGACTAATCCTGCTGAAACTGGCATTAATCAATTTGTGGATGAATTGATGAGTACATTGTTTTCAATTTAAATTGATTTTGATAACATCAAATATTATAAGTTCATAGTTTTTTTTTGTAGGCTTTATAAGTTAATATTTTATGATTAAAATGTTCTTTGAGTTTATATTTGTTTGATAATAGCATGCAAATTACATCCTACCAAATTAATTGTTCACTTAATTTTCAATTATGTTATTTTTTCGAAGTCTAAATCTTTAGAATTTTATTTGATTTATTTACAATGAATGATCGGTAGCTCATATTTTAGTCTAGCGTGGTAATAGTATTAAATTTTTCAAATAGTGTTGGGCATTCTTTTAAATACGTAATGAAGTATGTTAGTATAAAACTTCTTTGTTCGAGTAATAACAACATTTATTGTAAATAAAAGTGAAAAGGTTTGCTCATTTATGCACACATTTCAAAATATCAGAGAATTATTATTTTTGTATTATTTAGATTCACAATTTCCTACGCTGAATATGTATTCTATAAAACATGAGTTCATGGCATTTAAATGTTATATCAGTGGAATATAACGAAATAGTAAAAACAGACTCCAATGAAATTTTATGATCCGAACAAATTTATTTGTCAGACCTGTCAAAACCTAGTCTAAACCTTCGTACTGACATGTAAATTTGTTATTGCGATGTGTAACGAAACGACCAGTTAGTTGTATTTCAACATGGGTATATTCTACGATCTATTTGTAACTGTATCTGTGACAATCGATCATCCAGTATGTTTATCTGTTAATTGATGAGCTGTTATCTGTTTGTATTAGTAATGATTTACTGAAATATTAATAGAATTTACAAAAATGTTTTATTATGCAATACAGTAATTAAATTGAGTGATAAATATAATGAAAATGTAATAACGACATGCGATGCTTGTTTTAAAACTAGAAGAGACCCCGGGGTGATACAATTTAACCTGTATTTTATTATATAAATGGATTATGGAAACAATTAAAACATGCTCAATATTTGTTTTAATAATTTGTAAAAGGAGAGCTTATAGCATTGTATTTTTCGGAAAAATTTACAAAATGTGTATATTTCAAAGGATGTGCAATACTTGGACGAAACAGTCTCGTACAGTCCTATTAATTATAACTTTTCTTTCATAGAATTTTAAAGATAATCTTTCGTAACTTGCTGGAATATGTTCATGAAGATCTAAATTATAATTTTTATGTGACAAAAATTTTAGTTTATCAATTTTTATAAACGATTTTTGCTTGCAAACAAGACGACAAACGTGATTTCAGTCGAGTCACCTGTTAGCGGTAAAACATCGGAGCGAATTTTGTTACCTACTAACTATACATTAAAGCTTTATGCAAATTTAAATTTCGTGTGCACAGGGCTGAAATCATAAATAAGACCGGCATTACTAAAATCGTAAGTGTATGCAATCGATATTATAGTAGCGCTCGAGCGCTTTACTAAAAAAGGAATAAATTGCAAAATAATTTTTCGCTGGCTAAACCTTCTACTACTTTCTTACTGGCAAACTATTTTTAACCTAAGCTCAAAACCCCAATTGTTATTTCAACGAGCGAGGTCTACTGTTCACAGAGCTACTACTAAGGAAACTGCAGAATATGTTTAAATCACGCTTTCCTACGCAAGAATGTATTTTTTTATTTTCAATTTATCATGTCATATGAAATCCTGTGGATAGTGCTTAGCTTTTCAAATCATAGAAATACAAAATAATTTACTACTATGCACTTAAGATACTTGTACATTAATCTTGAGAGTGAAGCTGGTTGCTTAGTTGCCTGTTAGCAATATAATTATGTTCTAGAGCATTTGTTTTGCTCATAATGGCACTTCTGCTAAAGACCGTAGCCAGGGAGAGGAAGGGGGTTAGGGGGTAAACCCCCCCAAATCCCGAAATTTAGTAGTAAAAATTAATACTAGGTTTAAAAGTGCAAATTAAATTATAAAATAGACAACACAACAAAGGATCCAGCAACATATTTTACATCATTGTGCGTTGCATGCATACTGATATTTAGATTTACTTGATTAGACTGCAACGTACAATACAAATGGATGCAGTAGGTTACAGCCTTACTCTCTTGTGAGCTAGACCTGATCTATTAAATAAGAAAACTATGAAGGTTCAACAAAAATACTTTACTCCAACAAAACAAAATCATTCATCATCCTTACATCCTATAATATTTTACATGGGTAACTATATGAAAATGTTAAAAATAAGCATGAAAATTGTTGTTCAAAACGGTCCACTGCTACTCAAATTTCGTATTTCCTATGCTAGTAGCTGACCTTTTATTTTTTATATTTATAGAATTTTTATATTTTTTGTATGCGTCCATAACACATAGGCTAATTGGCGTCCGAAGCACGCAATGCATTGTGTATTTAAAATACTCCCAATATAGAGTTGGCGTGCGAAGCACGCAATTCATTGTATATTGAAAATAATCCCAACATGGGGTTGGCGTGCATTGTGTATTCAAAATACTCCCAATTCGTTGGTTGGCGTGCGAAGCACGCAATGCATTGAGTATTGAAAATACTCCAAATACGTTTATAGGCGTGCGAAGCATGCAATGCGTTGTGCATTGAAAATACTCAAAATACGGGGTTTGGCGTGCGAAGCACGTAATGCATTGTGTATTTAAAATACTCTCAATGCAGGCATTGGCGTGCGAAGAACGCAATGCATGGCGTATTGAAAATTCTCCCAATACAGGGGTTGGCGAGCAATGCACTGTGCGTCGGCCGCTTCTCATAGTGTTCAGTGTCAAGCTCACATGTGCGTCCTTAGCAGTGAACGTGTTAAAAGGATTTAAATTGAAATCTCCGGTCCTGACCTGACCTTTCCGAAAAGTTTTCATGCCCACGGCCTTGATAAGAAATGTCTTATCAAATAAATTTCAGAAAACAAAAATGAAGCTTATGCAAAAACAAGAAGATTTTTTTTAGAATTACTGTTCCGGAATACAAACAGAGTTATAGCTGGTTGAAGGTGGGAAATTTAATACTCAGGGATAGTGTAACTTTTTATTAGTATTTTTCTTAAATCGGTTCAGTAGTTCCAGAGATTGCCCCTACATGCAAACAAATTGACCTCTTTATAATATTAGTAAAAAAACTACACAGTGGCTATCGCAATCCCTTGAAGTATAATAGGGGGATTCATGCAACCTGTGCTAAATGCTTAGTGTGTTATCATGCTAAACTGCTATTTGAATTTTGAGTGAAGGACTCCTTATGCTAATGTGCTAAAGTGTAATTTACTAAAGTAATAATGTCATAATTAATATGAAATGGGTTTATTCATAGGGGTTCTTTTTAGAAAATTACTTGTTATATTTATATAGGCCTATTACTGTAGGCCTACTCAAACATTCTAAAGATTGATTTGGTTTATTACATTATTTTGATTACATCAATCTTTTTACAGTTCTCTAGACCTAAACTGTAAATACCCTACGCACTTTATAATTTTTGTGAATTATATTTTACATAAAATTAGGCCTCATTTTCTGCATTTTTTGAAAACATATTTTGTGTTTTCGTGTATGCCTCTTTACCATATTCTTTAGTTTGTAAAAGAGATTTTTTCCATAATTACTAAATAATGTAGGCCATATATTACATTTTTGTATATTTATAACAAGATTAGGCCTCTTTTTGGTTCCTTTTTGCCAACATATTTGTGCAAACAAAATCAAATACACAGAAATGTTCTCTGTACTTTTCTGAACACGAAATTACAAATATGTACTTACATTTTAGTAAATTAAATTTTTGTAATTTCATTTAGATAGGTGTTAAAATGAAAATGTGTTCCAGTAGTAGAAATGTGCCTGCCAATATAGAAATATCCTACTGCCAGATGGAGGGTTAACAAGAAAGTAAAAAGAAAAGAATGAAAATTATCTCAAACTTCGTCGGATTCTCGGAAATTAAAGATAGGAGAAGATGTTTATTTTCCATGCTCCATCGTTTCCCCGATTCCTTCCGAATTCTTTTCTTGGATTCGAAATTATTATTATTTTCCATCTCAAATTAAACAAGTACAGTAAAACACAAAATTGTAACAAACAACCTGTTATTGATTCTAGCTGAAAACCTCAAATTACCTTCCCCAAGAGTATTACGACGATAACACTGGTTTAGCAGACCCCAGAGCGTGCTGTCGACTCTAAATAGCACACGTCTGTCAAACGAGTTTCTCGATTTTAACACACTTAAAACGTTTAACATACTTGGCACAGGTTGCATGGATCCCCCTTATAAAGGTAATAGAATTCAAATCTTTATATTCCTAAAATTTATATCTAATATTACAATATGAATTGATTTTGTGGCTCAACTGTGTTAAGTCAAGCCATTACAAAGATAACTATTATAATCAAATGTACAGAGTAATAGTATATATTGTAGTTAAGGCTCTTCTTTACCTTGAAGAAAACTCCCGAGTGTATACAGTATGATTTCAATGCAAAATGCCTGACTCAAGCCGCAAAATCGTTGAAACATGCATTCGTAATACCGTGTTTCGGATTCTATTTATAAATTCATAATCCTGGAAACTACTTTAAGTTATAAAGAAGGCTTTATATTTTTTACGTGTTAGCTTACAATATGGAAATTATTGCTTAAAACTCCCAAAAAATGCGTTAAAAATAATCGATTTTTACTCATTTAAACTGTTGATTAAAAAGAGTTTCCGACGATTTCTTTCAATTATGAGATATAAGACAACAGCACAAAGCCTTTAAGAACAATTTAAGATGTTTCACAACGTTTTAGGTTGTAAAACGGCGCCCGAAACACGGTAATACGAAGTGCATATTTTTGTTGTTTTACGCAAGTTATAGAAGACCCGCATGACCACGGTGGCCGTGGTTGTTAAAGCGTCATTGCTTTATCAATCGTCATGGCAACCATCAATGGAAAGGTTCCGGGTTCAATTCCCATTGACCCCGAATAATTTTCTAAATGGTTTCTTAACAGACATCGTTGGCTGTGGTTCGGATTCCACGTAAAACTGTAGGTCCCGTCTTCATTAGCCTTAAGTGCAAAACAGTAGGACGTTAAACACAAAAAAAAAGGAAAAAAAAAAGAAGACCTGCATGTTTGTATAAAACACAATAGTGAGAAGTTGTTTAGTTCAAATATTCGCCGTTAGATAGCAGTCGTATTTATTTCAATTTACAGCGACTAGTTTTCTTGTTTTTTTTAAGGGTTATCCTAGTAACCTCAAATTACCTTCCCAAAGAGTATTACGAAGATAACACTGGTTAGCAGACCCCAGAGCGTGCTAAAGTCGTGCTGTCGACTCTAAATAGCACACTTCTGTCAAACGAGTTTCTCGATTTTAGCACACTTAAAACGTTTAAAATACTTGTCACAGGTTGCATAAATCCCCCCTTATAAAGGTAAGAGAATTGACATCTTTATATTCCTAAAATTTATATCTAATACTACAATATGAATTGATTTCGTGGCTCAACTGTGTTAAGTCAAGCCTTTACAAAAATAGCTATTATAATCAAATGTACAGAGTTATAATAGTAATAGTAAATATTGTAATAATTAAGCATGTTTGTATAAAACACAACAGTGAGAAGTTGTTTAGTTCAAATATTCGCCGTTAGATAGCAGTCGTATTTATTTCAATTTACAGCGACTAGATAGTTTTTCTTCCTTTTTTGTATATTTTATACTAGTAACCTCAAATTACCTTCCTCAAGAGTATTACGACGATAACACTGATTTAGCAGACCCCAGAGCGTGCTAAAGTCGAGTGTGCGTCGACACACTTAACACGTTTAACATAATTGGCACAGGTTGCATGAATCCCCCTTATAAAGGTAAGAGAATTCACATCTTTATATTCCTAAAATTTATATCTAATACTACAATATGAATTGATTTTGTGGCTCAACTGTGGTAAGTCAAGCCTTTACAAAAAATAGCTATTATAATCAAATGTACAGAGTTATAGTAGTAATAGTATATATTGTAGTTAAGCATGTTTGTATAAAACACAACAGTGAGAAGTTGTTTAGTTCAAATATTCGCCGTTAGATAGCAGTCGTATTTATTTCAATTTACAGCGACTAGATAGTTTTTCTTCCTTTTTTGTATAGGTTATACTAGTAACCTCAAATTACCTTCCTCAAGAGTATTACGACTATAACACTGGTTTAGCAGACCCCAGAGCGTGCTAAAGTCGAGTGTGCGTCGACACACTTAACACGTTTAACATAATTGGCACAGGTTGCATGAATCCCCCTTATAAAGGTAAGAGAATTCACATCTTTATATTCCTAAAATTTATATCTACTACAATATGAATTGATTTCGTGGCTCAACTGTGTTAAGTCAAGCCTTTAAAAAAATAGCTATTTTAATCAAACGTAACGAGTTATAGTAGTAATAGTATATATTGTAGTTAAGCATATTTGTATAAAACACAACAGTGAGAAGTTGTTTAGTTTAAATATTCGCCGTTAGGTAGCAGTCGTATTTATTTCAATTTACAGCGACTAGTTTTCTTGCTTTTTTTTAAGGGTTATCCTAGTAACCTCAAATTACCTTCCTCAAGAGTATTACGACGATAACACTGGTTTAGCAGACCCCAGAGCGTGCTAAAGTCGAGTGTGCGTCGACACACTTAACACGTTTATCATACTTTTCACAGGTTGCATGAATCCCCCTTATAAAGGTAAGAGAATTCACATCTTTATATTCCTAAAATTTTTATCTAATACTACAATATGAATTGATTTTGTGGCTCAACTGTGGTAAGTCAAGCTTTTACAAAAAATAGCTATTATAATCAAATGTACAGAGTTATAGTAGTAATCACGGATACACGGTAGGGGTCATGAGTAGGCTGCGCAGTAGACTCGGGCATCAGTCACTCTGAACCCACCCTCCCGGCCCGCTGGCTGCCGCTCTTACACCGTACACCGTTTCCACTTGTGGGATTTTTATCCCAAATATGGGATAATTTGGCTGCTTGTGGGATTTTGGGATAATATGGGATTTTTCCTGAATTTTACATATTTTCTATTTTTTAAATATTTTAAATATGGTTGTCATATAATATATTGTTAATATTTACTTCCAAATTTGTTGTATTTCGTACTATTCTTACTGTACACTTCAATTCATCATTATTCACAATTAATTATTTTAAATGAAGTACTACAGTGGCAGAAAAAATGTTTCCTGAACAACTTGTATTCTTAGATTGACACCATTAAAATTAATGGTTTCATCAATTTAAGTTAGCATACTTTGATTGCAACTAAATGCACGTTTCTACTACTTATTTTCAGTATTCAGTTTTAAGGTATGTTTAATCAATTTTCTTTTATTCTTTTATGTTTACGTACCTCAATAGGTCCTTAACCCTAGAAGTTTTACAGTTAACCTGAGCTTGTACTATTTTATTACAATGTACTACGAAGACAAAGGCTGAGATATAGCTATAATATCAATGTTGTGTATTCATTGGTAATATTACTATGTATTATTGTTATTAAAACAATAAACACTTTTTACTTTGACATTTTAGTCTTCTCCTTCCCAAAATTTTTTTTTCCAAGCCTGAGATTTGTAATAAATCTACAAAATATGGTGAATGTTTGAGTTTGGATAGTCTGTTATTACTTATGTTTGACTGCTATACAAGTTTCAGGAAAACTACTTTTTCAGTACAAGTATGATTTTTTTAATCTATATAATAATAAACTGTACCAGGAACTGGCACATACTTTCTCACAGACATATTTAAATTATTAAACAGATTCGCTGTGACTTCATAATTGTAGGTGGGATAGGAGAGGTGATTTATTAAAGTAGGAGATTAACTAATAAATATTATTATTATTATCTAGAGAGAAAACTATTCGATCGATTTCGAAAAAAATTGCACCAAACACGTCAATTAGGCCTGTATAGATGTACGAAAAAGGTTTTGAATTTTTTTTAAAACAACTCCCTTTATGGCCAAAAAACCACCCAAAATCAGTTATTATTATTAGCTAAACAAGAATTTTTAGAAAGATACAGTTTTTGCATATGGTAGGGTACATTAAAGGCTACAAATAAGCCAAATTTTATCAAAATCGTTCGAGACGTTTTTTTATAAAAAAATAATAACTGTTTTTTTGGGGGATGTTTTGCCAAAAAGGGGGTTGTTTTTCAAAAAATTTCAAAACTGTTTTTTGTGCATCTATACAGGTCTACTTGACATGTCTGGTGCAAATTTGTTTGAAATCGATCGAATAGTTTTCGCTCTAGCTTTGTATACATACAGACAGACATACATTTTGTAAAAACCACTTTTTTAGGCACGGTGGGGGGGAGGTCCCAAAACGGATATTTCTACAAAAATCTCAACATCGATTTTTTTGCGATTACTATACTTTCTCTATACTATAGTATAGTGAGAAAGTAAAAATGAATTGCTGTTCGTTTGTAACCGCATCACTTGAGAACGGCTGGACCAATTTAGCTATTTTTTGTTTAAAATATTCGTAATAATCCAAACTAGGTTTTTATATAATTTTTTTTTTATTTTCCCGAAAAAGTTTCAAATTTTGAAAAAACTAAACAGCCTCTTTTGTATGGACTCAAGACCATAGCGCACAAAAACAGCTGTTCGTATAAAAAGCTTAGCAACACATCATGTTTGTTTAAGTTTACATTCATTACCATATAGCAACATTACTTAGCATTTATAATCGGTTTATTATTCTTCAAACCCAACCCAACAGCATGTTTAGGTTAGATTGACCAACTTAAAGCAAAAAAAAAAAAAAAAAAAAAAAAAAA
>JAGFPH010003380.1:136356-151108 GCA_018207615.1 Philaenus spumarius | reverse complement strand
AGGTCCACCCCCACACTCACCCAAGGGTTTAGAGTCGCGCGATTGGCCCCCCTCCCCTTTGTCCTCAGGTGTCCGGTCCTCTACTAGCATAAATAACGATGTCCAGCGCAAACAGGTCTTCTTCTTCCAACCCGCATCAGATCAATGATTAGTCGACCTAAGGCTGCGTATGCAAGGCTATGCCCACGAACTGCTCTGGCATAAGCATACCAAAACATTGAAATTATAAGAGAGACGAAAACTTTGAAGGCCAATTTTTCAAGACCAGATGTTTACGAATTCAATGGTATAAAGTTATGCTGTTCAAAACAGGTTTGTCTAACCATTATACGATTTATAGATGTGACAAAAAGTGATTTCTTACACCGAGTTTTGTCACACGCGTCAGCGGTTTAGAAAAGTACAATTTCTAAACGATGATTACACAAGTAAATATACGTTTTAGAAAGAAATTGTAAATACAAAAAATAAAGTTTGAAACATTACCTTTCCAATGGCATTTGTTTTTTTGTTTTTTTACATTGGATGGTTTTTAGTGGTTATTGAAATATTCCATACAATTACGCGTTACAAATGTATTGTCGCGGCACGGAGTGACTGCACTATAATGAAGTCTGCCGGTTGTAGGGTGAAAGAGTTCTGCACCACTCAGAGAACCCACCCCCCCCCCCGCATGTTCCAACATTTCGATATTAATGAGTGATTACTGTACCATAATTACTGTAGAACTGATGGTAATTGATAGTTAGAGAGTCAAAAACGAAGGTTTTGGCCAATTTTTGCCATTTTAAGAAAATCTCTCTAACTTTGATCGGCTGTATTTCGGTTAATATTAGGATTAGGAAGAAGTTTAAGGATACCAAATTGTAGAAAATGTACTGCTCTACAACTTTGAAAAATATGCTTTGGTCGAAAACCGCTTAGTTCAGAAGTTATAAGCGAAAAACCAACAAAAGTCCGGAAATTTTGAAGTTTTTCGGCCCCCCAAAATTAGCACAGGGTCCTCGAGTTGGAAAACTTGACAGAGTCATCCCACAGCACCCCCAAACAACCTGTAAAAGTTTCATTAACTTCGGAATTTTTTCCAGCAGACCCCACTGTTTTTGCTCTGTCTACTGGACTAGTAGGGACACCGGTGTCTCTGACGTCACAGCCACCTTCTATTTATTTTCGAAACATTCAAAATGTTTATAGTTCCTGTCAGTAGGACATATAGTTTTTTTAATTATAAACAGAAGGTTTTCAAATTCTCCTATAAATGTACAGAAGACTTCATTCCAGCAATGTTTTTTCAAAGATTCATTAGAATATTTATTCATCGCAACAAGGTCGATTGCAAATAATTTTTATAAATAACTGGCATTTTTAAATTAAATACCAATTATAATTGTTGTAAATTTGTAAAAATATAAATGAAAGGAATAATTAAAATAAATACTGTAAGACTTGAACAATTTAATTAAACGCAAAGTAAATCAGCTTTTATACGTAAATAATTTACTAATTTGTAAATGGTGGCGCGCTACTAGTGTCTCGTCTGATAGTCACAATTCAAATGAATACCCTTGCGGAATCCTGTACACTGTCCGGTGTCCCAGATTCTCGCGGGGAGAGACACCGTAGAGCCACAGAATCTGGTAGCGCGCTACTCAGTGTCTCATCTGTTGACACACATTTAATTGGTAGTTCATTTAGTATCCCTTACATTAGTGTACCGTACACCGGTGTCTCGTCTGTTGTTAGCCTAAGTCCTAGTACACAGTCCTTTCAAATTGATGTATGTCCATGACTATCTTACTGACACAGTCTGAAAGCGCTGCCACAATCTGCCCGTCGCATAGATCATTTTGAAATGCACTGAACGCTGGACTTACACATTCTGTGGGTGACTGAAGTAACTACAACGATAGAGTTGGAACATAGAAAACATAAAATATAAAAACATGAATTGGCGCTGGAACATAGATCGCTTTGAAATGAAATCGAATTTTTGGAACGAAGTTGCAGAATAAATACTTGGAAATACTTTCGGTTATGTCTGATTTAATTATATTGACGGAAAGACATTTGAGTCCACTTACAGACTCGTTTATAGTACTAAGTGGCATCATTAGAAAGTTAAGTGAAGTCTAAACTTAATACAACTTTGGTAAATTTAAACTGATGTGTTGTTTAGTTTTAAGTGCGTTCAAATCCAAAATGGCTGCAAACTTTGACGTGGGAACTTTTATTTTGTTGTTAATGGAGTTTTCAGATTTTAAACAACATTTTAGGACTTTTACTCTTTTAAGTTTGTTTATGATATAAACCTAGGCACTTGAAATCTCAAACATTTGACGATTTATGCATTTTCAGGAGGAGATTTTCCATAATTCCAAATCTCTATTAATATTATAAAGAGGTAAAATTTGTTTGTTTGTATGTCGGGGGAAATCTCGGGAACATACTACTGAACCGATTAAAAAAATTGTTTTACTAATAAAAAGATTCGCTATCCCTGAGTAACATAGGCTATAATTCATTTTGATAAAAACATTTTTTTATTTCAATATTTGTAAATTTAGTCGGAAAAAATACATAGGTTAGGCCTAGACTGATGAATTGCCATAGCAACCAATTGAATAAAATAACAGGAAAAAAACAGCTGCTCTAACACTTCCATTAACACCTGATTTCACAAATTGAAGCAACTATTTGTAATTATAACTTTTAGGTTAGGATTTATTAAAGTGTAAACCTGACCCTTGATGGTTCTTTTAACCTTTATTATAACTGCTATAAAATATACGAAATAATTTGATATGAACATTTAACATTATTTACCATCTTAGCTTTGGGGTTAATCCTACACCTTTATCATAAAGAAAACGTAAAATTATTATGTGTATAGAAGGTTCCAACAATGCTGGCGTGCGGAGCACGCAGCTGTTTCCTTTAGTATTGAATAAAGTTAAACATTTTATTAGTTATAGCACAACTAGTAAGAATACAAATGCAGGACAATTAATATAAAGGTATGTTCATGTTTCCTAGGAGTGATTTAAAAAAAATATGTGTAACAATTAGTTTGTTAAATATATTATATTCAGATCCAGCACTGCTGGTATGTTCCCTTTTCTGGTAGCAGAGCAGGTTGCTAAACTCAATACCCAATTTTATTATTACTTCGGCAAAAAAAAAATATTGTTACAGAATTTAGATGGGTTGTTTGTGATTGAAAATAAGATATTATTACATTGTTTGAAGTTGTTTAGTAACCTCCACTAACAGATCAACTTGTGTGTTTAATTTCTTGCTGCAGGGTATTCTGGTTGATTCTGAATATTTTTATGTGACATTGAATGAGTGACCTCATAAAGTTCAAAGCTCTAAGGATACAGATACTATATACAAAATATCTTAATCTAACGCTACCTCGTAAATTTTACAACGGTAATGAAACTACAAAAGGCGCTTTTTAAGCTTTACTGTTTCATAAAAAAATAATAAGACGTCTGCTATTTATTGCTCCGTAAACATAAAGTCGTGAAACATATAAACTGTAATTGTGTTTATAGTAATATAACCATTAACCACTGGTTTCGTGTATCAAATGTTTGAGTTTTATACATTTAGGCATAAACTTCGAAATAGCCGTAAGAGCTACATCATTAAGGTTTAGGACGAAATATTATACAAAATAAAATTCCATATAGTGAAATAAATTATGTTTATACTATATATTCAAAACATTTATAAATCTATAGACATTATGTAATATATTATATTCAAATAAAGTATAACAATAATAAACAAACAATTACAAATTTATAATTCTGCCTGTGAATGAACCGTTTGCAAATAACTTAACACTGCTAAACAGGGTTCGCTTTGTGTAGATATTGCGAAGTTTAATAATCAATCGTTTAGTAAAAATTATTCTCAAACTTTATTTGTCATTGCCAAAGCAACCAAGTAATTTTTCGTTACGCGTTACATTTTATATTTGTCAACTCCTACCGCAACCCGCGTAAAGAAACTTCGTTCCAAAAACGAGGGCCTTCAAACAAATTTTCAACTGAGGAGGATGACGAACAAGTTAACTATATTAAGCTCATGGAAACTAGACCGTTTGTTCTAAACACAAATGATCAAGAGAAATTAGTTTATCAACTTGTTGTGAAAACAATAAAAAACATTGTTTCAACGAAACAAAAGAAGAGGCAGAAAATAACTAGGTTCGAGGGTTTTGGAAAAAAAAACTTTATAAATTAGAAAGCCTGGTACCTACTTTAATCGCTAGATCCATGGATTTCAACAAGGAAAAGGTTTTTTCGTCATCAGGGGAGCTTTATGACATTCACAAATTTTCACACGATAGGATCTATAACTGTGATAAAAGTAGAATATCTTCAGCCTCAAAAAGTTCTTCGAAACTATTGGCTACTAAAAGAAAGACACAAGTAGGGCACAGGAAGAAGCCTGAATTTCTCAACAACGGCTCTCCTGGTATGCGTGCTGAATGTCATGTATCCGGATGGATGCAGAAAGAGATTTTTGAAAAGTGGTTTGAATGGTTTATTTAATTCTCTAGTGCAACAGTAGAGAAACCAGTAGTCCAGCAGGTATTTTCGGGTCGCCGGAATACTACCCCCCGGAAAACTACCCCCCCAAGCAGGTTCCTACGTCATTTTGACGTCAGAGATCGGGGGGGCAGTTTTCCAGTCACGCACACTCATGTTTCGATATAATTAGAATAAAAAAAAACTAGAGGACTAACCTAAACTGTTTAGTCACAGTATGTTGCCGATAACAGTATAATTGTAGGAACCTGCTTGGGGTGGTAGTTTTCCGGGGGTAGTATTCCGGCGACCCGCTTTTGCTAGGGGGGGTAGTATTCCAGTCGCGGAAATGGCTCCCATATTGGTTAGTTGGCAGATTTCGTGACTTCACGTTTCACCTGGGGGGGTAGTTTTCCGGGGGGTAGTATTCCGCATCCCCGTATTTTCCTGCTGAAATTCAAGGACTTCAATCCTGAATGAAACATGAAGCAGACCTAAACTTCAAGTGAAATCTGGACGAACTTAGATATAGTTTTGAAGATCATGTGATCTAGTGAAGGACACCTCTAATATCATTGCTAAAATCTTATGATTTTGTGAGAGTTTTGGATTCAGTTATGTTTTAGTATTTGGGTTTCATCAATAAACATAAAGTTTAAAAATCAGACAATTATTTTCCTAACACTTTGCATTTATCAACTCACTGATTATATATATAGTCATGTTTCCACCATAGTAAAGTAGAAGACGGTTAATTAGGTAATTGACTTTACTTAAACGTTTACACGGAAAGTTACGCGAGTTTATAACACCTTTCATAAAATTATAGTTCAAAGTTGTTTTGAATGAAGATGTATGTTGAAGAAGAAATGTTTGTAAAGTTACACTTTGTTTAGAAACTCTACTTACTCCTGGAAAACTTGTGCGTTAAAATATCATTTTTTGATGGAAAGAACCTTTATTACTGAAAGCACACCGATGTTTGTTGAGACCACTCAACTTTAGATTTGAAATGTTTATGGCAGTAGTGTAAGTTGAATGGAAAATACTCCAATAGTTAGGCTATTGTAATTGTATGCTGTTTTAATTACTAATCAAATAAAATATCGTTGTATTTAATGTTGTCCATAATCGACATCATAATCATAATTAACTTATAATTTGTTTTAAGAACTTACAAAACGAAATATAATATTTACAAAATCGACGTATAGAATGTGAATTGTTGAGTAAAATTGATTTAAAACTTTACACTTTTTGGCTAGGTATTATTCAAGAAAAGTGTCTGTAAGTAGTAAAACATGATATTTGTTAATTCAGCTTAGCTGATGAACAATCTTTAATTTCATTGTAGACTAAATTTACAATCTGACTGTTCAACCCTCTAAACAGCCATGTTCTATATATCTATAAATAGCATTTTCATTATTTAACGCTTGATTTCATAATTTAAATTAATTTCTATCTCTAATCTTTAGGTTATCGTTTCGTTTTTAAAGAGGCTAGTTATATTTAACCCTTTGATTGTGACATTTGATATTATTTACCATTTTAGCTTTTATTTTATGTATAGGTAATCCTACACCTTTAAATAAGACAGACTTTAGTCGTACTTTAAATAGTTTCTAAGACCAAGCTATTTTAAATTTAACATTGGTTTCACATAAGAAAATGGAGTTCGCTGTACCTTTGGCTAACTTTATATATATATATATATATATTATTCGACGTGCTGTCGGAAACATAATATTCTCATAATTGAATCGTTGCTATACATAGTATAATTTGTAAAATAAAACAACTTGAATTGTAACGGTCGGTTTTATAATATAGGTAAGATAAACTAGAAATATAAATTCAAAGCAAATAAATACATTGTACGTCAATAACAGTTAAGCCTAATATGACAGTTTGTTATAAAATTTAATTATTGTATTTACTAAACACCGCGTATTTTAAAAGAGGTTAAAAGCCTTAATATTTCTGTGCCTTAATGTATATTGCAAAACAAGTCTATAAAATAATTATCTTAAAAGTGAAAATTACACATTTAAACACTAGACAACATCATAAATCTAAACATTCACAAAATGCACATCTGTGTTCAAACTTGTAAGGCAATATAATTTCCATTTTACTAATCAATCCAAATCCATGGTTTACTCTATAAACGTGAAATTACAGTACATTCATATTTTAATGTTTTTTTAAAAAAGTGTTTTAATGCAATTTTTACTTTAATATCAACTGTATTACTTAATCATTTTTCTTAACACAAACTCGTTCAAACGATCATTCTTAACAAAACCTTTTCGTTCTCAGTCGCTTTTGAAAAACGGGTTTATATATAAAACTTTTCGTTTACTAATCTTCGAAAACAGTCGCTATTGCTCAGACACGTCTGACCACGGATTTGACATCACAGTGTCATTGTTGAAGACAAGAAAATTCTCACATCGCACTGCACATAGTTCACACTTTTCAAAAAACCTTAACCATTCCTGGGTCGTTACAATACATATTATGTTCTGGTTAAGTTGTTAAAATAGGTAGACTGTTGGACTGAAGCTATGTAGACGCATTATTCACCAGTGTTAGTTGCATAACTTGTAGTCGCTTCTAACGTCATGATGCTGTCGTAGATGGCGTGGGATCGTTGAGGATGTTGTTTGGTTCCGTCTTTAACGTTTTGTAAATGAAAAAAATACTCCAAGGCGTCCATTGTTTTGTCTTTCCTACATTTCTTTAACGCCTGCATACATTTCTTCTTTCCTGTATGCCTTTCGTTGTGTGGTTGAAGTTCACCAGGTGGTCAGCATATGGTGACGTTTGATTAAATGCACTTCTTTGTATCTGTCTTTGAATGAACGGCCTGTAAAACAACGAAAGGCAGGAAGACGAATAGGATAGATTGCAAATAGTTTTTTATATGCGGTTTAATTGGTTTTGTATCCGCTTGTCTCTCTATGCAGCCATCTTTTATTTTAAAGTTTTGACTACAATTAATGATAATCTTGTATTTTTTATTGCTCTGTACCTAGGGAAATGGAACACTAATGGCAACAAAACGGGGTCTGTCACAGTAGTTTATCTCAAAGACGGTTCAACTCAAGAGCTTGAAATTTGGCATAGTGATGTTGTTTGCTATAACTGCAGATATGAAAAAAATCTAAATTTTATGGGTTCTTTGTGGATGCATTATTAAAAGAAAATTTATCACGCTTTTTCATTGACAAACTGACCATTGTATTTCTAAAACGTTAATTTCTGAGTAGCTGAAGTAGTTTTGCAAAAAGATTTCTTTCATGCCCAATATGAACCAAACAATACTTTTTAAATATTCATAATGTAAAATAGTTATAAAACTCGCAGGAATATTGACGCGAAACTTTGTTAATTTCTTGACCATAAAACTATAGACTTCATTTGTTAAAGAACTATGACTATGAGAAACTGAAAGTGGCCATCACGTAATCTTAAACATGTTTCTCTCTTAGTAATTCACAAATTTTACCAGAAATATCATATTGGTTGTGTTAATACACTTTATGTACATATTATTTTACATAGCAAGTATGATAAATGAAATATTTTATCACCTAATTTGTAAATAGATAATATTTTTTTATAATTTTGGCATGTTTATTTTTTACTAATACTATAAACACCTCTGCTGCAATGTTAATTACATTATTTTTAAACATTAAACAGTCCTTAAAGTAAAAACAAGGCAAAATACAAATAAGACGTTATCCACGTAACCTTGTCACACACTATAAATAGTAAATAATTAGACAGTTAAATCAGATACTTTAAAATGTGTACACTGCAAGACAGTATTTTATATTACTTTCTCCACCCTATACTAGTATATGGAGAAAGTATTGTTTTCGTAAAAATGTTCGAATTTGAATTTTCAGTTGAATTATCTGTTTTGGTGCTCCCAGAACCCCAAAAAATTTTTTAGTGCAATTATCTGTGTGGTGCTCCCTGAACCCAAAAATATTTGTAGTGGAATTTTTTGTTTTGGTGCTTCCTGAACCCAAAAAAGTGTTTTTAGAGTGGTGTCTGTCTGTCAGTCTGTCTGTATGTATACACGACCAGAGAGGACACTATTGGTCCGATTTTCATGAAATTTGGTATGTAGGTACTAAACCCTAATATCTCCAGGCGTTTTCTTCATTTTTTTTAATTTTTAATTTTTAAGGGTAATTTACTCCTAAAAACCCATAAAAAACGACAAAAATGCAAATTTCTCAAAAACGGCTCTAACGATTTTGATCAAATTTTCAGTATTTATAGTGCTTAAGATGCCAAACAAAATGACACCACCCGCTTTTATCAAAACTTCGGCGTTTTATAATTATGGGGAAATGTTTAAAAATAAACAAGTTTGTGTTGTCAATCTAGCATCGCGGCAGCGGCTGCACGGGGTAGCACCACGGTAGCGAGCACGGCCAGTAATTCAAAGGTCGCGTGATCGAATCCCGCCTAGGACAATAATTTTTTTATACGATTGACGTAGGTAGAATATTATTTTTTTGTTTTGTTCTAAAAAGTAGTAAATAAAATGATTAAAAACAATATTATTTTGACTACAGTAAGTTGGGAGAAAGTTTGTGTCAGTTAACTGATACCGTTTATTTTTATATTCTTTTAATTTTTATGCTTGCTTTTTAACCATTCTTTTCTATTATATTTTTAATTACTTTACTGCTTTATTTTAATACAACCTCTTAATAATTTACTGTTATTACACTTGACCTTCTATTTGTGGATGTTTTGTAGGCTACATAGCGTGGTTAATAGTTTCATCATGCCTGTGTGTCACAGGTTATCGTTGTTCAATCATTTTATGTTATAATTTTTTTAATATAATTCTACTAGTAAGTGCTTTTAGTATTTCTTGGAACCAAAGATGTATTAAAATTACATATTTTAAGACTACATTGTATTACTAACAATTGTATTTTAAATTTCATCTCATTTAGTATTTTTAATTTGACAAAAAGGTCGAAAGGTATTTGTTTTCGAAAACGTTTGACATAATTATGTCTTTGGGAAATGTACAAGATAAAAGTTTTAGAACTTCATTTTGAATTTTAAACTTGACATTGGTGAATTTTAAACTTGACATTTGACGCTTATAGAAGGCTAAAATGAGCACCACTCTCTGTTATGCCGTTCATTACCATAAAGACAGTCACTCAAAATATTGAAACAGGATAGTATGTTTATTTTTCTATATTAGTACATTATTCAGTTGTGTTTAGGAAGGGCTATTTAAAACAATAATTTTATTTCTTAAACAATTTTTATACTTAGGCCTATCATTTTGAACAATAATTCGCCTTTCCCATCTCATATAATCAAAACTTACAAATTATAATTCTTTGGAAAACTTAGGTGATTTATTAAGAACTTTAAATAATAATTATAACAGTCACGTTCAATTAATAATATTTTTAACTAAACCAGAAACTCCGTTCGTATTCGTTGTGTTTAGTTGCTGATTGAACTTAATTGTTTACAAGAATTTTAAATGGTTTTACTTTCTTTAATTGCATTTAACTATAATTTCATTACTATAATTTTATTATGTGAATAGCAGGCAATTGTTTATTTAACTAAATGACGCTAACCTACAGTTTAATGTTTTATTGCTATAATATTTTTTTAAATGTAGATACAGGTAAATGTAAAAATTTAAATTATTTAGTTTATTAATATATAATATAGACATATAACGAAAGCTGTATTTTGTTATAAATTGTTGTAACAACGTTGTAAAACTATGGAGGGTTTATAATAGTTGTCATCACTTATGTTGCATTATTGAAGATGGCGGCATTATCGTTGAAACGCGTTTGAGTAAATAAACGTATATTTTTTGAAATTCTATGTTCAAGTTTTATTCTATAAAGTATATTTTCAGACAAGTCAAGCTCAATATGTAAACGTGACGCTAGGATTGTTATAAACACCGTTAATATTATTTTAATCACATTTTTTTATGATATTCAAAAAAATCCAATCAATTGTCCTAAATCTTAATTATTATTCATATTTAAAAAAAAAAAGTAAATAGGAATTCACTATTGGCTCAGGTTCATTTTTCTGTATTCAAATGATATTTCTTACGTAATAGTTTTTGTAAAAAAACATAGAAATGGATACATATAAAGTTGTAGTGAACTTTTTGAAGATATTTAAGTTGATTTATAGTGCTTATCATTCGTTTCTCCCCTAGAATACTGATTTAAAGTTCACTACATCTTAAGAACTATAATTCCTAGAAAGCTATAATTTCGCATAAAGATATTCATTAAAGCAAAAGAGTATATATATTGTCGTTTTGAATCATTTAGTAGTTTATTAAAAATCGGTAATTATTTTAACGTTATTTTCCCATTTTATTAACGCGGGAGTATAGGAGTATACACATATGTGTAACTAAAAACATATATCAGCTGATTCAGTCCATCAGTTTTAATACTTTAATTTTATTAAAATTTACCTAAAATGTTTGAAAAATTTTTAAACGTGTTTTAACTAAGTTTTCTTAACACATTTTTAACTGATCGTAATCAGGGCTGTATAGCAAGGGCTAAACCGTTTCTTTGATCTCGGCACTGTGCCGTCAGTCCCTCTCTGGCGTCACTGCGATGATAACTGCAGAGACTACAGCAGCGGACTGCTTGTGCGAGCTGTCGTTTACTCGCTGTAGTAACTCGACGGAAAAGCTTCAGTAAAATAAAACTTAGATATTCTTAATCTACATAATGTACGGATTCTAACAGTATAAAAAACTTTTATTTTAACAGGTATTTTGAATTTTAATAATTGAACATATTAAGAATTATCGCTGACTAACATGGAAAAGTTACTAAGCGAGGAATTTTTTATATTTTTGGATTACAAACAAACTTCCAGCGGGAAAGTTGTAGCCAATGAATTGATCTAAACTTTTCAACTCACCGATTTGTGATAAAATGATTACATCATTATGAAATCGTTTTTAAATTAGCGCGAGGCGGTGACGCGTCGTCACTCCCGGTGTACTGTGGTTTGATACTGAAATATTTACGTTTATCCATTACGTTTATGAAGTAATCATTTTATCACAAATCGGTGAATTGAAAAGTTTAGATCAATTCATTGGCCACAACTTTCCCGCTGAAAGTTTGTTTCTAACCCAAAAATAAAAACATTTCTTGCTTAGTAACTTTTCTACGTCAGTCGGTGATAATTCTCAAATATTTTCAATTATTAAAATTCAAAATACCTGTTAAAGTAAAAGATTTTTTATACTGTTAGAATCCGTACTTTATGTAGATTAAGAATACCTATCTAAGTTGTGTTTTACTGAAGCTTTACCGTCGAGTTACAAAAGCGAGTAAACGACAGCGCGCACAAGGATTCCGCTGCTGTAGTCTTCGCAGTTATAATCGCAGTGACGTCATAGGCGACTGATACTGGGTCACCGTAAATGATCAAATGGTATAGCCCTTGTTATAGAGCCCTGGATCGTAAACCTGGACTGTTAATAATTATTATATATTAGAGATAATAATGCACAATTATACCAGCAACAAAGAAAAAACTAGCCTAGGTTGTACTTTAATGTCATGTTTACTTCGTTCGAAATAAATGCTTAAAACTTTTGAGCGCAACCATCTAGTTTACTTATAAAAGAAACAACAATATAATATCATAATTTGATCCAAACAATAGTAAATGTCCGTTCAGTGTATCCATGGAAATCTTATTTAAATATATTAAAGACATAATGGAATTGCATTTGAAAAAATCTTTGAATTAATTTTTAGAAAAGATAATCAAAATTTGCAATTAAGTGTTACAGATGATGGGTGAAATCAGCTGTTTAGATGTACGAATGTTTCCTAAGTTAAACAAATATGTATATTTTCTTTAAATCTGTATACAAAATATATTGGTGATAAAAGGTTGTATTTATATTCATTTTATAACCTCAAAGCAAATCTTATAACGTATTATAGCCTACATTAGTTATTATGTTTTAAGAAAATCAACTTCACAAGACTTAAATATTGATTGAAGTTGTAAACATAACCACAAAGTATAATCTTTGCTAGGTTTGTTTTAGTATTACAGATGATGGGTGAAATCAGCTGTTATATTATAATGTTACTTACGTACTGCCACGCGCAAACCTCCCTACCCTTTTAATTTTTTCAATAAACACAACCTTTTGTTGTTAACTTTAACACTTTCCCTCATCAAATAACACCCAAGTGTTTTTAGGCCTTATTTGACGTTGTTCCGTTGTACTACCCCGTTAGAACAATTTGAGAGGTTTGGCGAGGGCAAGAAAAGGAAAACTTTTTGTTTCCTATTCTTAAGTTTTTTAAATTTAAATTAGTTAGACCTGTTTTGTCTTTTGTGTAGTACACTAGCTCAATTCTAGACTCTTTTTCGGGATCGTTCCCTTTGGAGTTAAATTTGTAGTGATCCGTGAATAACTCACCTGCTGACTTAATTACACTAGAGCACTGAATGGTTTTAGGATTAATTTGATTGGATTTGTAAATTATATATTCAAAATTTTTCTATTGAAAACACAAAAACGATTTATTAATTAACATAAATCCATTAACTTTGAAACAACAAATTATTATTTTCAAAAACACAATGAAATTTATTAATCTTTAACTTATATTTACATATATTGAAAAGTAGCAAAGTGATTAATTAATTTATTAATTAAAATTTGTATATTAATGATTATATTATTTACATATTTCGATTTGCCATTGTGAGTAATGAAATTTACTAAACGAGTTTACTTTATTCAATTTCCCCAGAATTTACTTGAATTTATTTATTTTATTTTATTTATTTATTATTTTGTAAAAAAGGGATTTATTTAAAATTACAAGTAACAATGATCGTTTGCCACTTACAGAACACAAGAAGTTCGACGCGTAATTCCTTCTGTCGATTTCCAGCGATTTAAAGTTGTTCTCCTTGGTCCCCAGAATGGTTTCTTCGGCTTACAGTTGTCTTCTCCTAGACTTAATTAAAGTTGTCCTCTCCCAGTTGATTGTAGTATCTTTTGGCAAGATAGGCCGTTTATATGGATATTCTTCTCCCGAAATTATCACGACCCGACTTAGCTTTAGGCCGGAGCTAGAAACGTAACGCACACCGAGAACTGATCACCCTTTGACTTTCTCTAAGTACCCTCGGAGCTTGGTCAGCTGTTCACTCGTTGGCGTTCCGTGCTAAACTGAAGTTAGAGGGGATGCAAGCTTCTCTTCTCGACGTTTCCCTTGTCAAACCAGCATCTTCCTCTATGTAACAAGAAATCCTGGTTTCTTGCTTTAGAAATATATTTTTTGGTCTTAATATATTTCCTGATTTATTTGATGAATTTTAGTGCCTTTATTTCCCATCGATTAGGCCTAATTTAATTATTATCTTCATTTATTGAATTTCAATGTGCGGTCTGTTTTGCTCTTCGTAGTGGATCCGATGACGTCACTTCCCCGTCGCAGCTTGGGCCTTGAGTGCCTGTATGAACTTGTCGTTTGACAATTTTTGCATTGATTTCACCCAAACTCTATAACTTCTTTTTGCGTGGTCGGATTTTGATTTTGTTGACTTCCATGGATTGGTTGACGATTTCTGGTTTCTCTGGAATTCGAATGGTGTTTCTACTCCTCTTCATTCTTGAGTTATAGACTTCGTTAGTTTTGCTTAAATTTTGAAATTTATTTCCTGTAAATTTGAAATTTTCCATTTTTTCTTGCTTGTATCTTCTTCGGTTGGTCTTGAAACGCGTAAATCTGGTGTTGGTTTTTTGATAGCTTGTTTGGTTATTTAGTTATTCAGCTTGTTGTTACTCTAATTGGCTTCGTTTGGTTTTCGGCGTCTCATTCCCCCCCTTTAAAGCTCTTTTCATATCTCACATGGCATTACAATTTATTACACATATATATACCCTATTTTATCAATATTTCCCTTTAATTAATCTCCCTTGTATTTATTTTGAATTAATAAAAGTTTTTATTAATTTATTTTATCTTTACAAAACTATTTATTTATATATATTGAACTTCGGCTTGATTATGCCCTATTATTGACTCTATTAAATGCTATTTTTTATGATTTAATTACATTTGAACTTTATGAGTTATTGGCCTTTTTATGCCCAAGAATGACTTTAC
>JAGFPH010003380.1:109605-126150 GCA_018207615.1 Philaenus spumarius | reverse complement strand
GGGTTTTAGATTTTATATATTTATAGATTATTATTTATGATATGTGCCAATGCAGTTACCAATATTCAATAAGTTACCAAAGAGAAAATATGAAGTACTAAAAACAATTGTTGAAGGACAAATAAATAGTTTTGTGATTGTGATGTATGTGCATACGTTGCGAACTTTCTTGTGCTTAGGTTTTCATTTTACAGGTTTTCATTTTCGTATATTATACTAGGGGACCCGTACTGCTTGCTTTGCTCAACAATGCCCGATATTTTCATTGAAATTACGATTGACTAGGATAGAGCCACTTGGATTGATGGTTGGTGGTGGCAGTGTGGTATCCTAGTTCCTGACGCACACTCAGTAGGTTCAGGCTTTTTCTGGGCGTGACAGGAATATTTTATATAATATAACGATAGTAACATTATATACCTAACCTAAAGTAGCTGATGTTTATTCAAAATGTTATCCAAATATTAATTTGCCAAATAGGTTGCTATAATAATAAATTGAAATGCTTTCAAGACATCTTTGTTGGTTCAGTATAGGCCCAACCTAAAAAGTAACTATGTTAAGCATTTGATCCAAATCAGCTGTTTTATTTATAACTAGCTGGTACCTGCGGCTTCGCTCGCAGAAGTGACTAAATAAATAAAAGTACTATCGGTTAAATACTGTGACTTACCACAACACGCAATTAAACACAACCTTACAAAATAAAAAAAAATTAAAATTACACAATTACAAAAATGCCTTACACGCAATTAAAAACAACTATTTTAGATCCGAGTTCCACGGGTTGATGTGTATTTAACATCTATGAATACATTCAACATTATTGCATACTGTTTCTATACATATTTAATGGTTACACTAGCGTTTACAGTAAAATAAAACACAGACGATTTTGTGAAAGTGTTAAGCTTTTAATCCTAATCTGTTGTTTTAAGGTCGAGTCTCACGTCCGTTCAGGAAAACTCCAATTTTTAGGTTTTTACATTTTTAAATAGGAACCCTAAATATTTCTGTAATAAAAGTTGTCTAGATTAATATCTGAAAACTCCTACATAAGCAAATAAAAGTTTCGTCAAACTTTGTTCAGCCTTTCTGGAGATTAGCCCGGACAAACAAACAAACACACAATAAGACAGACAGACGGAAAAAAATAAAAAATTCATGTTTAGGTTTTGATAAAGTGTGAATAACCATATGACCTTAGAAGAAAGTATTAATTTTGAAACACAGTCAGACACTACAATTTTATTTGTATGTATAGATGCATTGAAATATTATGTAACACAGTACATATTATAATACATTGTAAATCATTTACATGATAGGATATCAATTCCTATAAAAGTGAGTGTAGGTCTACGTCCGTACGTACGTACGTGCGTGAGTAACTTATAATATAACAGCTGATTTCACCCATCATCTGTAATACTAAAACAAACCTAGCAAAGATTATACTTTGGGGTTATGTTTACAACTTCAATCAAAATTTAAGTCTTGTGAAGTTGATTTTCTTAAAACATAATAACTAATGCAGGCTATAATACGTTATAAGATTTGCTTTGAGGTTATAAAATGAATATGAATACAACCTTTTATCACCAATATATTTTGTATACAGATTTAAAGAAAATATACATATTTTGTTTAACTTAGGAAACATTCGTACATCTAAACAGCTGATTTCACCCATCACCTGTAACACTTAATTGTAAATTTTGATTATCTTTACTAAAAATTAATTCAAAGATTTTTTCAAATGCAATTCCATTATGTCTTTAATATATTTAAATAAGATTTCCATGGATACACTGAACGAACATTTACTATCGTTTGCATCAAATTATGATATTATATTGTTGTTTCTGTTATAAGTAAACTAGATTGTCGCACTCAAAAGTTTTAAGCATTTATTTCGAACGAAGTAAACATGACATTAAAGTACAACCTAGGCTAGTTTTTTCTTTGTTGCTGGTATAATTGTGCATTATTATCTCTAATATATAATAATTAATAACAGTCCAGGTTTACAATCCAGGGCTCTATAACAAGGGCTATACCATTTTGCTCATTTACGGTGACCCAGTATCAGTCGCCTATGACGTCACTGCGATTATAACTGCGAAGGCTACAGCAGCGGAATCCTTGTGCGCTCTGTCGTTTACTCGCTTTTGTAACTCGACGGTAAAGCTTCAGTAAAATAAAACTTAGATATTCTTAATCTACATAATGTACGAATTCTAACAGTATAAAAAACTTTTATTTTTACAGGTATTTCGAATTTTAATAATTGAACATATTTGAGAATTATCGCTGACTGACATGGAAAAGTTACTAAGCGAGGAATTTTTTTATTTTTGGATTACAAACAAACTTCCAGCGGGAAAGTTGTAGCCAATGAATTGATCTAAACTTTTCAACTCACTGATTTGTGATAAAATTATTACATCATTATGAAATCGTTTTTAAATGAGCGCGAGGCGGTGACGCGTCGTCACTCCCGGTGTACTGTGGTTTGATACTGGTATATTTACGTTTATCCATTACGTTTATGTACATATTGTTATTTTAAATATAGTAAATCACTTGTCCTCAGGTAATTATACCAGCTAGAAAAAAAGTAAGCATTTTATTTTAACATAGACTAATTATAATTTATAATTAAAATTAAGTTAAGTTGGAGGTTAACGTTTAAAAAATAATATCATTATTTAACAAATTAAATAAAAGACATCATATTTCTTTATTATAAAGTAATACTTTTAATTAAATATTCAACAAATTTTTTACGTAATTACGATTTTCTTTTCCCAACATTGATCTATAATTTTATTTCTTTGAATGTACGTAATAATGATATTATTTTTTAAACGTTAATTTCCAACTTAACTGTTTTGTGTCCACTTCAACAATATCAACTTAGTTAAAACACGTTTAAAATTTTTTCAAACATTTTAGGTAAATTTTAATAAAATAATTAAAGTATTAAATCTGATGGACTGAATCAGCTGATATATGGTTTTAGTTACACATATGTGTATACTCCCGCGTTAATAAAATGGGAAAATAACGTTAAAATAATTACTGATTTTTAATAAACTACTAAATGATCAAAACGACAATATATACTCTTTTGCGTTAATGAATATCTTTATGCGAAATTATACCTTTCTAGGAATTATAATTCTTAAGATGTAGTGAACTTCAAATAAGTATTCTAGGCGAGAAACGAACGATAAGCACTATAAATCAACTTAAATATCTTCAAAAAGTTCACTACAACTTTATATGTATCCATTTTTATGTCTTTTTTACAAAAACTATTACGTAAGAAATATAATTTGAGTACAGAAATACGAGCCAGAGCCAATAGTGAATTCCTATTTACTTTTTTTTAAATATGAATAATAATTAAGATTTAGGACAATTGATTGGATTTTTTGGCATATTGTAAAAAAATGTGATTAAAATAATATTAAAGATGTTTATAACAAGCCTAGCGTGACGTGTACATATTGAGCATGACTTGTCTGAAAATATAATTTATAGAATAAAACTTGAACACAGAATTTCAAAAAAGATACGTTTATTTACTCAAACGCGTTTCAACGATAATGCCGCCATCTTCAGTAATGCAACATAAGTGATGACAACTATTATATACCCTCCATAGTTTTACATCGTTGTTACAACAATTTGTAACAAAATACAGCTTTCGTTTTATGTCTATATTTTATATTAAAAAAACTAAATAATTTTAATTTTTACATTTCTCTACATTTTTAAAAATATTATAGCAATAAACTATTAAACTGTAGTTATAGAAACAATTGCCTACTATTCGCATAATAAAATTATAATAATGGAATTATAGTTAAATGCAATTAAAGAAATTAAAACCACTTAACATTCTTGTAAACAATTAAGTTCAATCAGCAGCTAAACACAACGAATGCAATTATTATTAATGTAGTTTCTGGTTTAGTTAAAAATATTATTAACTGAACGTGAATGTTATAATTATTATTTAAAGTTCTTAATAAATCACCTAAGTTTTCCAAATAATTATAATTTGTAAGTTTTGATTATATGAGATGGGAAAGGCGAATTATTGTTCAAAATGATAAGTATAAAAATTCTTTAAGAAATAAAATTATTGTTTTAAATAGCCCTTCCTAAACACAACTGAAAAATGTACTTATATAGAAAAATAAACATATTATCCTGTTTCAATATTTTGAGTGAATGTCTTTATGGTAATGAACTGCATAACGGAGAGTGGTGCTCATTTTAGCCTTCTATAAGCGTCAAATGTCAAGTTTAAAATTCACCAATGTCAAGTTTAAAATTCAAAATGAAGTTCTAAAACTTTTATCTTGTACATTTCCCAAAGACATAATTATGTCAAACGTTTTCGAAAACAAATACCTTCCGACCTTTTTGCCAAATTAAAAATACTAAATGAGATGAAATTTAAAATACAATTGTTAGCAATACAATGTAGTCTTAAAATATGTAATTTTAATATATCTTTGGTTCCAAGAAATACTAAAAGCACTTACTAGTAAAATTATAATAAAAAAATTATAACATAAAATGAAGGAACAACGATAACTTGTGACACACAGGCATGATGAAACTATTAACCACGCTATGAAGCCTACAAAACATCCACAAATTGAGGGCCAAGTGTAATGACAGTAAATTATTAAGAGTTTATATTAAAATAAAGCAGTAAAGTAATTACAAATATAATAGAAAAGAATGGTTCAAAAGCAAGCAAAAAAATGAAAAGAATATAAAAATATAAAAGACTGTCTTGCAGTGTACACATTTTAAAGTATCTGATTTAACTGTCTAATTATTTACTATTTATAGTGTGTGACAAGGTTACGTGAATAACGTCTTATTTGTAATTTGCCTTGTTTTTACTTTAAGGACTGTTTAATGTTTAAAAATAATGTAATTTACATTGCAGCATAGGTGTTTAATTAGTATTAGTAAAAATTAAACATTCTAAAATTATAAAAAATATTATCTATTTTCAAATTACGTGACAAAATATTTCATTTATCATACTTGCTATGTAAAATAATATGTAAATAAAGTGTATTAACACAACCAATATACAATTGCTGGTAACATTTGTGAATTACTAAGCGAGAAAAATGTATGAGATTACGTGATGGCCACTTTCAGTTTCTCATAGTCATAGTTCTTCAACAAATGACGTCTATAGTTTTCTGGTCAAGAAATGAACAAAGTTTCGCGTCAATATTCCTGCGAGTTTTATAACTATTTTACATTATGAATATTTAAAAAGTATTGTTTGGTTCATATTGGGCATGAAAGAAATCTTTTTGCAAAAATACTTAACGTTTTTGAAATACAATGGTCAGTTTGTCAATGAAAAAGCTTGTGAAATTTTCTTTTAATAATTCAGCCACAAAGAACCCATAAAATTTAGATTGATGCCATTAGTGTTCCATTTCCCTCGGTACAGAAAAATAAAAAATACAAGATTATCAATAATTGTAGTCAAAACTTTAAAATAAAAGATGGCTGCATAGAGAGACAAGCGGATACAAAACCAATTAAACAGCATGTACAAACCAATTTGCAATCTATCCTATTCGTCTTCCTGCCTTGCTTTGTTTTACAGGCCGTTCATTCAAAGACAGATACAAAGAGCACTTACCAAGACACTCATTTAATCAAACGTCACCATATGTTGAACACCTGGTGAACTTCAACCAAACAACGAAAGGCATACAAGAAAGAAGAAATGTATGTAGGCGTTAAAGAAATGTAGGAAAGGCAAAACAATGGACGCCTTGGAACAATTTTTCATTTACAGAAGATTAAAGACGGAATCCAACAACATCCTCAACGATCCCACGCCATCTACGACGATCATCACGCCATGACGTTAGAAGCGACTACAAGTTATGCAACCAACACTGGTGAACAATGATGCGTCTACATAGCTTCAGTCCAACAGTTTACCTATTTTAAGAACTTAACCAGAACATAATATGCATTGTAACGACCCAGGAATGGTTAGTGTTTTTTTAAAAGTGTTTTTACGAGTGTGAACTATTTGCAGTGCGATGTGAGAATTTTACTGTCTTCGACAATGACACTGTGATGTTGAAACCACGGTAAGACGCGACTGACCAATAGCGACTGTTTCCGAAGATTAGTAAACGAAAAGTTTTATGTATAAAACCGTTTTTCAAAAGTGACTGAGAACGAAAAGGTTTTTTTAAGAATGATAGTTTGGACTAGTTTGTGTTAAGCCAAACCATTAAGCAATAAATATTAAGTAATACAATTGCTATTAAAGTAAAAATGACATTAAAACCCCTTTTTTTAGACAACATTAAAATATTAATGTAGTGAAATTTCACGATTATAGAGTAAACCACGATTTAGTAAGCCTTTGGATTGATTTGTAAAAATTAGTGCATTTTGTGAATGTTTAGATTTATGATATTGTCTAGTGTTTAAATGTGTAATTTTCACTTTTAAGGTAATTATTTTATAGACTTGTTTTGTAATATACATTAAGGCACGGAAATATTAAGGTTTTTAACCTCTTTTAAATACGCGGTGTTTAGTGAATACAATAATTAAATTTTATACCAAACTGTCATATTAGGCTTAACTGTTATTAATGTACAATGTATTTAGTTGCTTTGAATTTATATTAGTTTATCTTACCTATATTATAAAACCGACAATTTCAATTCAAATTTTTTTATTTCACAAATTATTCTATGTATAGCAACGATTCAATTATGAAAATAGTCTGTTTCCGACAGCACGTCGAATGGGCTATATGTACTTTTAAAGTTAGCCAAGGGTATAGCGAACTCCATTTTCTTATGTGAAACCAATGTTAAATTTAAAATAGCTTTATCTTAGAAACTATGTAAAGTACGACTATAGTCTGTCTTATTTAAAGGTGTAGGATTCCCTATACATAAACTAAAAGCTAAAATGGTAAATAATATCAAATGTCACAATCAAAGGGTTAAATAGGGTTAAAACGAAACGCTAACCTAAAGATTAGATAAGAAATTACTTTAAGTTATGAAATCAAGTGTTAAATAATGAAAATGCTATTTATAGATATATAGAACATGTCTATTTAGAGGGGTTGAACAATCAGATTGCAAATGTACCAACATTAAAGATTGTCCATAGAAATTACTTTAAGTTATGAAATCAAGCGTTAAATAATGAAAATTCTATTTATAGATATATATAAAATGGCTATTTAGAGGGGCTGAACAATCAGATTGTAAATGTACCAACATTAAAGATTGTCCATAGAAACTACTTTAAGTTATGAAATCAAGCGTTAAATAATGAAAATGATATTTATTGATATTTAGAACATGGCTATTTAGAGGAGTTGAACAATCAGATTGTAAATGTACCAACATTAAAGAGTGTCCATAGAAATTACTTTAAGTTATGAAATCAAGCGTTAAATAATGAAAATACTATGTATTGATATTTAGAACATGTCTATTTAGAGGGGTTGAACAATCAGATTGTAAATGTACCAACATTAAAGATTGTCCATCAGCTAAGCTGAATTAACAAATAGCATGTTTTACTACTTATAGATTTTTCTTGAATAATACCTAGCCAATAAGTGTAAAGTTTTAAATCAATTTTACTCAACAGTTCAAATTCTATACGTCGATTTTGTAAATATTATATTTAGTTTTGTAAGTTCTTAAAACAAATTATAAGTAAATTATGATTATGATGTCGATTATGGACAACATTAAATACAACGATAATTTAGTTGATCAGTAATTAAAACAGCATACAATTACAATAGCCTAACTATTGGAGTATTTTCCATTCAACTTACACTACTGCCATAAACATTTCAAATCTAAAGTTGTGTGGTCTCAACAAACATCAGTGTGCTTTCAATAATGAAGGTTCTTTTTATCATAAAACGATATTTTGACGCACAAGTTTTCCAGGAGTAAGTAGAGTTTCTAAACAAAGTGTAACTTTAAAAACATTTCTTCTTCAACATACATCTTCATTGAAAACAACTTTACAACTATAACTTTATGAAAGGTGTTATAAATTTGCGGAACGTTCCGTGTAATCGTTTAAGTAAAGTAAATTACCGATTTAACCATCTTCTACTTAACTATGGTGGAAACATGACTATATATATTTCTTCCATATAAAGTGAGTGAGTTGATAAATTCAAAGTGTTAGAAAAATAATTGTCTGATTTTTAAACATTATGATTATTGATGAAAACCAAATACTAAAACATAACTGAATCCAAAACTCTCACAAAATCATAAGATTTTAGCAATGATATTAGAGATGTCCTTCACTAGATCACATGATCTTCAAAACTATATCTAAGTTCGTTCAGAATTCACTTGAAGTTTAGGTCTGCTTCAGGTCTCTTTCAGGATTGAAGTCCTTGAAATTTCAGCAGGAAACTACCTGCTGGACTACTGGTGTCTCTACTGTTGCACTAGAGAATGAAATAAACCATTCAAACCACTTTTCAAAAATCTCTTTCTGCATCCATCCGGATACATGACATTCAGCACGCATACCAGGAGAGCCGTTGTTGAGAAATTCAGGCTTCTTTCTCTGCCCTACTTGTGCCTTTCCTTTAGTAGCCAATAGTTTTGAAGAACTTTTTGAGGCTGACGATATTCTACTTTTATCACAGTTATAGATCCCATCGGGTCAAAATTTGTGAATGTCATAAAGCTTCCCCGATAACGAAAAAACCTTCTAACAGTTTCCTTGTTGAAAGCCATGGACCTAGCGATTAAAGTAGGTACCAGGCTTTCTAATTTATAAAGTTTGATTTTTTCCAAAACCCTCGAATTTAGTCCTTTCCTGCCTCTTCTTTTGTTTATTTGAAACAATGTTTTTTATTGTTTTCACAACAAGTTGATAAGCTAATTTCTTTTGATCATTTGTGTTTAGAACAAACAGTCTAGTCCCCATGAGCTTAATATAGTTAACTTGTTCGTCATCCTCCTTAGTCGAAAAATTTTTTGAAGGCCCAAGTTTTTGGAAAGAAGTTTCTTTACGCGGATTGCGGCAGGAGTTGACAAATAGAAAATGTAACGAGAAATTAATTGGTTGCGCAACGAAAAAGTGTTATCGAATTGGTTGCTATAGAAAATGACAAATAAAGTTTAAGAATACGTTTTACTAAAAGATTAAATTATTAAACTTCGCAATATCTACACAAAGTTTACCTTGTTTTGCAGTGTTAAGTTATTTGCAAACGGTTCATTCACAGGCAGAATTATAAATTTGTAATTGTTTGTTTATTGTTGTTAAACTTTATTTGAATGTAATATATTACATAATATCTATATATTTTTAAATTTTTGTTGAATGTATAATATAAACATGATTTATTTCACTATATGGAATTTTATTTTGTATAATATTTCGTCCTAAACCTTAATGATGTAGCTCGTACGGCTATTTCGAAGTTTATGACTAAATGTATAAAACTCAAACATTTGATACACGAAACCAGTGGTTAATGGTTATATTACAATAAATACAATTACAGTTTATATGTTTCACGACTTTATATTTACGGAGCAATAAATAGCAGACGTCTTATTATTTTTTTTATGAAACAGTAAAGCTTAAAAAGCGCCTTTTGTAGTTTCATTACCGTTGTAAAATTTACGAGGTAGCGTTAGATTAAGATATTTTGTATATAGTATCTGTATCCTTAGAGCTTTGAACTTTATGAGGTCACTCATTCAATGTCACATAAAAAAATTCAGAATCAACCAGAATACCCTGCAGCATCAGACAATGGAACATCAGCTGTGCTGGATCTGAATATAATATATTTAACAAACCAATTTATTACACATATTTTTTTTTAAAATCACTCCTAGGAAACATGAACATACCTTTATATTCATTGTCCTGCATTTGTATTTTTACTAAAATGTTTAACTTTATTCAATACTAGGGGAAACCCCTGCGTGCTCCGCACGCCAGCCCTGTTTGAATCTTCTATACACATAATAATTTTACGTTTTCTTTATGATAAAGGTGTAGGATTAACCCCAAAGTTCAGATGGTAAATAATGTTAAATGTTCAAATCAAATTATTTCGTATATTTTATAGCAGTTATAATGAAGGTTAAAAGAACCATCAAGGGTCAGGTCTAAACTCTAATAAATCCTAACCTAAAGGTTAGAATTACAAATAGTTGCTTCAATTTGTGAAATGGAAGTGTTAGAGCAAACAACTGTTTTTTCTGTTATTTTATTCAATTGGTTGCTATGGCAATTCATCAGTCTAGGCCTAACCTATGCATTTTTTCCGACTAAATTTACAAATATTAAAATAAAAAAATGTTTTTAACAAAATGAATTATAGCCTATGTTACTCATGGATAGTGAAGCTTTTTATTAGTAAAACAATTTTTTTAATCGGTTCAGTAGTATGGTCCCGAGATTTCCCCCGACATACAAACAAGCAAACAAATTTTACCTCTTTATAATATTAGTAAAAATAGAAGTTCCCACGTCAAAGTTTGCGGCCATTTTGGATTTTGGTGCGACTTCTTTTAAATATCAAGTACATACCATTAAAAGAAAAAAATATAGAAGTATTCCTACTTAATGTTTTCTCTGAGATTAATAGTTTAAGAGATTAAGAGATAAAAAAGGTGGCGCAGTTAAACATCCTGTTTAACCATCATAATTAGAACGCACTTAAAACTAAACAACACATCAGTTTAAATTTACCAAAGTTGTATTAAGTTTAGACTTCACTTCTAATCGAAATTTGGTATGTAGCTTCCTCTAGGGCCCTAGGTGCTTGCTAAGAAAGGGTTTAAAAAAATTCAAAATTTTAGGGGAGTTTTTGTGGGAAGGGGGGTTCATAGTTACTAAAAATTCCCATAAGAAATACATAGTGTAATTTATATTAATTGATAAATATATTTTTTGTTAATGTACATTTAACTTACATTTGTCTATCCGTGCAAAGCCGGATGGGCCGGCTAGTACATTATAAAACAATGAACATAGACAAGTTTAAAATAATAATAAACATAACTGTAATAAAATAATTCTGGTTATGAGGTCGGACCTATATTATTGATATGATAAATATAGAACACAAAATCTCACAACTAATAAGTTTATTAACTCAAATGCGTTTCAACGACAAAGTCACCGTCTTCAGTGATGCACGAGCTACAATAGTCAAACTATAACTAATCTAACAGTGTTTCATGACGCGTATTTATACAAAATTCAAAGGCTCGTGGCTTAAGACTATATTACATTAGTAGGGCGTTACCAATTATCTTGCGTTATTATAACTATCCCAACATTAACTATATAACTAAACAAGTTACTAACTTAATAATAATCTCATACAATACATTATTTTTGTATTAATATTGTGTGGGTAGTAATTCTTTATTTACAATTTATTTACTATGTTTGTTAATATAAAAAGTTTCCCAACTTTGTTAAGTTGTGTTCAGTTTAGTTACATTTTTCAATAATACAGAGAAAAATTTGACTTGGTAGTCAGTGTTAATAATCCATTAAGATTACTGTACTTTCTGGTGGAGGGTCGAAACGTAAAAAACTTGAAAGTCTTTACAAATTTTAACAAAGAACACACCTTGAGTGTTTTAATAAGAAAGGTCAAACCTGTGTTCTACATAGCTCTACTTCACATTGTCTCACTCAGAAATACGTTTATATTACATTTTGTATTCTTAACATCTTTACTTTTTCCAGTTATGTTTAATAAAGACAGAATCGTAAGATGTGTGTCGTCAACAATGATTGCGATGCGTAAAAATAATAAAGAACTTAAAATTAACTATTTAATTACATTATAGTACATTTGCTCCAATTTATTCAGGTATTAAAAGCAACACAACTTTACCAAACAATTAATTACGCAAATAAGTAAATATATGACAGTTGTGATTAAAAATTTAGTTTGTACCTTTCTTCTACTATAAGCCACTGTTATTGAATTAATATGAGAAATGTAAATAAGCAACTGGAGGGACTAGTTTGTCTTTCATATTATTTGTAATCAATTGATGAGAGTCCTGAATAAATAATGGATACTCTACGTTATATCGTGCCATGACAGTTCTCCTTGAGTTTATTTTGTGTCATATGAAATATGAGGTTATTAAGGGGTGTCACGGATATATGGTAGACACCAATATTCCCAAAGACTTAAATAATTAAAATAAAACAAATTATAGAAAGATTCTAATATTCAAAGCAAGTTAGTTAAGAAGAAAGGACACAGTTAAAAGATTACAGCTGATACTAGCAGCACACATGTAAACTAATAGGTTACGTTCCCAGATATTTCAAGCAAGTCAGCATCATTAGAACAACTTGCTCTGAAACAAGTGAAACGGCTCATATTACATTTCATATAGCTTTTGCAAACAACGCAGAACAGCATGATAATGGTTTCACAAGAATTTACAAATAGACAAATATAAAAAAAATGAAAGGCCAATGGGAGATCAGAGTAAAAACTTTAGCCAATAAGAAGACGGTTTTTCAAAAAGACGCGGTAGGAGGAGTAGGGCGAGAGCGTGAAAATCGGGGTCTTCCTCAAGAAACCTGTGGAGGATTAACACCTAAAAGCTCATCAACATTACTAATTACATTTACCTTAAAATACTAAAATTTAAAATCAATCATCAAGTCAAAAAACTAATCAAGAAAAGTCAATCATCAAGTCGAACTCATCAAGTGAAAATCATCAATGAAGTTAAAATCAGTCATCAATTTAAAAAAAGGCATTGCAGGAACCAGTGGATAAATAGTGTTCAGTGAATGTGCGAATATAAATAAATGAATATAAATGCAGTGTTAAATAAAATAATTAATGAAAAATTTAATATCAGTTTAAGTGAGTGAAAGGGGAAATCAAAAATATGTCATGTAAGTAAATTAAAAATTTCAATTTATCCTAAGACAGATCTTGAGGTTAAGCCAATTAAAGAAACGAAATCATATCCACATAATTAAAGTAATAGCATATACAGATAGCAAATGGAAAAATATACATGTAATAAAATAAATTCATAATTTAAGAGCAACACAAATTAAGCAATTTGGTTGGGTCTTCTATATAGAAAATTAGCTGCCAAGGATTTAAAAAATACCTAATAAGCAATTGAAAGGAGATTCCAATTCAATTTAGAAGGTCAGAAACTGCTGTTTAAGTTAAGGGTTTAAAACAAAGAATTATGTTAACTTAATTAACAAACCTTTAATTTCAAATATTTTATACTATATTTTGTTTAGCCTATTTTAATAAAGAATAAGTTTTATGTATTAAATATTAAGGAGACTGCATAGCAATTATATAGTACAGTTTCCCTTAGCAACATTATACATTAAATATAATAATTATCAAAATATTATGATGAAGTTAGTTTAGTAATTTCAGTAACTTATCATTAATTAAAATTTAGAGAAAGAGACAAATTTATAAATTAAACATTAAGAAATTGTATGTTAAATTATTTGTATGTTTCTTAAAAACAATTTTCATT
Organism: Philaenus spumarius; assembly: GCA_018207615.1. NCBI lineage: Eukaryota > Metazoa > Arthropoda > Insecta > Hemiptera > Aphrophoridae > Philaenus > Philaenus spumarius. Next base: position 112,540 of record JAGFPH010003380.1, on the reverse strand, counting down.
AAGTATCATGTTAATTCAACCTTTCTTCAATAAATTCAATAAAAGTTCTAAATGTTATCAATTTAGAAGCTACAAAATTAATCACATGTAATGTACAATCTTTTATTATTAATTATACACTCAATTCAAACCATCAAACATCTCTGAAGTTTACCAATTAGTAGTCACAACCTCTCAAGTCAAGCTTAGATTGATTCGCGAGTCTGATCTGGTGGAGCCCCCGAATAAAAATATTAACCTTACATGGTAAAAACACACCGAAATATAATAAATATCAAACCATACAGGGGCGAGGAGTGTGTTCTGTATAGATAATTTTATTGATACTCTACATTATTATGAAACATAAAGTTATTAAGGGGCGAGGGGTGGGTTCTGAATAGATAATGGATACTCTACATTCTATCGTGTCATGACAGTTCTCCTTGAGCTTATTTTGTGAATAGTAACGGATCAACCTTTCAATGTAATCTCAATACATACTCTAAAAGTCTTTATCCTTTTCTTTAAAAATAAAAAGCGGAAACATTTTACTGTCAATATATTTTACATTAGTTTTATTTATACATCATTCACACACTTTAGGAGACAAATTCTCTTTAAAATACACCTTTACTATCAAAATTTAAACATTCAATTGAACTCAAGTTGTAAATAAATATTCAGTTTTGTGTTTTCAGAAGAGATGAAATATGCAGTCAAGGAAATAGATAGATTTATGGTACATGCAGTATGTGGTCTTAGAGATTTAACTTTAATTAAGAAGGTTTTAGAAATGTTAGTCATAAAAAATAAGTCATATCTAAAAGGAGATACAGTTGTAACAATAATATTAATGTAAGTAAATTTGTTTGTTATTATATATTTATACAATTTGTGTTTTATCTGTATTAATTTATTTATTGGAAATATTCGTTAAATCTAATATTATGTGGTTGTTGAATTTATTGTTCTCCAACATATTTATTGATATATATATTATAATTAATATATTGTAAGACTTTCTCCTTGATAATAATTATACATATGTAGCCTATATAGTGTTACTAAATTGTTTTAAAATGTATGTGTATTCTATATTGTATATGTTCATTAAGTAATGTATAAAGATTTAATTGTTTTTTTTTAGGGGGGCTTGTTTAAAGGCGAAAAACCTGGGTGGTTATCATCGCCTGGATAACGAAGAGCATTCATATAATGCTCATACAATCACACACAGGTATAAAATTAAACTTTTAATTTACATACACTACAGACAATACACGATAAAATTACAACGATAACAACAATAATTATACACTAACAACAAGATTTAATTGTATTTTAAACCTTATGACAGAGTGTTTTCCTTGAAAAAATAAGCGTGAAAAAGAAACTTATCTACAGCAAGGAATGCAACTAGGGGATGTAAAATATGATTCCTTATATTTATGGATTTAGGATTTATTTTAAGGTATATAAGAGAAATTAAATTTTCAATATAGGAAATACTACAAATTGTTCGGCAAGAAATATTCAGTCAAAATACAAGTTTAGGGCAGTAAAAATAAAATAAAATAAAATAAAAACATGACAGCAGGTGTGTAGCAGCAGTTTGTGCATTAAGTTATGATATTATAGTACACATGCAGAGCTATCAAGCAATAGAAACGACTTTTTTAGTGTGACAAGTGACAGGTTACTTGATATTGAAGTATTAGAAATAGTACTTTAGCTATTTAAGCGGAAGGGTTACTAACTAACCCCTCATATAAAACTACATTAGAAAGGGAAGGCGTAATGAAGTTTCATTTAAGTTTTCAAACTAACCTAGTTCAACGAAATGCTTAAAGAATTAATCAAATTTTTAAATATAATTATTTTGATATTTGGTCTCTAAATTAAATTACATTTCTAATTTGACTTTAAGTACATCCATTTCATATAATGTATAATTAATCAAAATAATTTAAAATTGTAAAAATTATCGCAACTATAGTATATGATCTTGTTTCGTATTCTATTACATTTTGATCTAAAGTAAATTTGTATAAGCTTATTGAAAATGTATGAGATGTAGGTCAAAACTACACATAAACTAAAATTTTACAGCTTACTAAAAACATCTTTTTTTCCGGGGAGGACTTCATACTTCTTAGTCCAATCTTAATGTTATTATTAAAGGGAAGATTGCCAATTATTGTAAGACTTTTTAGGTTTGGGGATTTTTGTATAAAAGTAACACGTGATATCTTTTGTTTAGTCAGAAGCAGCAGTCATAAGATAGAATTGTTATTTAATTGTTTACTAAGCATATAATAACTATTTAACATCAAAATACATAAAAACAACTTAAGTCAAGTTTATTATTCCTGTATTATTTAAATGAATATTCTTTGGACAAATAATTAATTTACTATAGGAAGTATGTAAGCCAAGATTTAGAATAGATTCTGTGTATAAACCAAATATTTTTTCAACCGTGAAAATACAGCTGATTAAATTCTATCAAGCCTGCGTGTTATTTCTTTGTTGTTGATCTCAAACCCTGTTTTATATGTGCGATGACCTTTCAAGATTATTAACAGTTCAACAGTCTTTTAACCAGTTGGAACTAAATGGATTTTCTTAATAAATGTGTGACCCTTAGTTAAAAATGTGAAACTTTCCTGAATTTCAAAGTAATATTTCTTATCGTTTGCTGTGTCTTAATTGAAGTAAATACAAATAAATACGTTGTTGTTAAATGTTTGGCTCTTGTTTTAAAAACTCTGCCAATTTTTAAACTGTTACAATTTATAGTTTGAATGGCATAAAGTAAAGATATTAAGACAAATTATATTTCTAAACACTTAAACTGTATTGTTGATTTCTAATTCTTATTAGAAAATGGTTTAAAAAAAAGTTATCTAAAAAAATGCCATGATTATAAAATGTACTTAAATATCTACTTAGT
>JAGFPH010003380.1:72293-109205 GCA_018207615.1 Philaenus spumarius | reverse complement strand
CTAAAAAAATGCCATGATTATAAAATGTACTTAAATATCTACTTAGTACTGATGTTAATGAGTTATGCAGCCATTGATATCGAGTTTTTTTACTGCAAGCAAAGTCTTATATTAATAGTTTCACTATGGAGGCCTTTCCGCGCTACGCACGTATTCTTTGTACTCGCTCCACTCCACTAGTACAGTTGCGAGGAAAATAATTTATCGTAGCCTATACTTATCACATGATTTAGTTCAATAACTTGTAAAGAACATTACATGGTTCAATGTAAATTTGATCAAAGTAACCAATTTTTAGAAAGTCAATCTCAGATATATTGACCCCCTGTGCACCGATCTAAATTTTAAAGTTTTCTTCATTCCTCGTTTAGGACTGTCGACTTGAAACCGGTCTAAAAACGTTTTGTTAATGATTTCTGATGCATCAACACTTTATACACTCAATATTCTGGATTTATCACCTACACAATAGCATTAACTGTGGCAGGAATAAATTATAAACCAGTGGTGGGCATCCGTGGAAGGAGGGAATGGCTTCCAAATATAGTATTACTGTAACAACATACAAGAAAAATACAGACTTCCTTATAGTACGAGTTCTTATAATGCATACTTGAAACAAAATTATATTAAGCCTTTATTAAATAGAGAAAGAGGTTTTAGTAAAATTTCCAAGACTATCTCAAAATTTCACAAAATTGTATATGATAATATTTTTGGTATTCGTTAATAAAATTCTTTCAAAAAATATCATTTTCAATTGTTAAAATATTTTGCCTACACCTAAAAATATATTTAAAAACTCTTAACTCTTCAGGAAAAATAACATTTGTCAATGGAAAAGATACATTAAAATCTTAAAAAATTTATCAAAACTTGAAATTAAAATTAAAAGCATAAACTTTGTTGGATATTTTTTTAAATGTAACCCCAAAACACTCTCAAACCATTACTCCCTTTACATAATATCCCTTTACATTTTACCCAAAACCCTTGTTTTCACACGACCTTATTATAAAATATTTATATTTCTCGTGATCATACTTTGACCTCCCAACATGTATTGTAAAATACTTTGAGAGTGTTGACTCAAATTGCAGTTATATATCTTTATGCTTTCCTAATACATTTGATTATGACATATAGTTACATGATTGATCTTATAAAAGTTACATATTGCCATTTAAGGTATGGAACCCTATCCATATGTTTAATGTCAATGGGTATATTTAAGAGTTACATCTCTTCTGAAATTTGTTGAATTTTACTAAAATGTCATCACAAAAGGTGTTCGTGGCTATTTTACGAGGGAAGGAGAACGACTCGTAGACTACGGAACTTCAAGGACTACGGAAAAACAAGACGAAAAATTATAATTAGTAGTCACTGTTAATAATCCATTAAGATTACTTTACTTTCTGGTGGAGGGTCGAAGCGTAACAACTCGAAAGCCTTTACAAATCCTAAACAAAAAAAACCTTGAATGTTTTAATAAAAAAGGTCAAACGTGTGTTCTACATAGCTCTACTTCACTTTGTCTCACTCAGAAGTATGTTTATATTACATTTTGTATTTCTTAATTTCTTTACTTTTTCCTGTTAGGCCTATACTAATAAAGACAGAGACCATAAATATCAGCTGTTCTAGTTGAAGTTTATAAGCTAGTACAAAATAATACACAAAATTATAAAATTTTTCACTCATCTTCTACGTATCGTGGTATAATATTATGGTGGTGACGTTAAACTCTAAGATAAAATAAACATTATTACCTAGATTCAAACCTATGGCACTTCGAATTGTGAGTACTAAAATGATTTATACCAAGTTCTTTTAAGTTTACCTTCTAATTCAAATTTACTTTTAAAATGTGTATAATATTCGTATTTCAATTTTGGTAGTATTTTTTAATACAATTTTGAATCTTAAATACATGGTACGTCATTTTTGTCCTTTAAATTATTGTGTTTATATTTATTTTTCAATTTATATGTATGTCCACTGTTAGGGTTAACCGTTAACAATACTACTATTGTATAATAAATCATAGTATTAATTGCAAAGAGAATCAGAAAAAACAAGAAACCCTTTGATTTAGAACATTCTGATTTTAATCATAAAAAAAAATTACCATATTCGCTTTTAAAATTATCGACAACAAAATTTTTATAGATTTTTGAAACATTAAATGCATTGGTAGGTTCATCATGCCGTTCAAAAAGTATTTGGTTCTACATGTTTATAACTTGAGTAAAAGCAGATACAGAAATGTGTTTTATTTTATCCTGAAAACTAAAGTCCTCTGGTAAATAAAATAATGTATAAAATTAAAACATATTTTCCAAGTTTTCACTTTGAGAGATAAAACAGTTTTCGCAATACTTAGCAATATTTAGTAATAACCTGTTTGAAGCTTTTCTTGTGAATAAATTAATAGACCCACTTAATTACTTTATGAGAGTTTGGAGTAGTTTGAATTGAATTATTTAAAACGTTAAATTAAAAATTTCTATAAACTCTTAACCAAATAGACTTAAACTAATTCCAGTTGAGATAAAATCTTCTTCTTTGATAGTTTAAGAAGTAAAGCAAATCTAATAAACATTTAGATAAATAAACAGAAGTGCTTTATCTAATAAACATTTGTTGATTTATAGTATTAAAACAAATTAGTTATTTATTTATTTACTATTTGAGTTACACCAATGAGTGTTTTGTACTTAAAATAATTCAAATTGTAAAACAAAATTTTCTAAAATTAATTTAAAATTACAAAATATATACAGGGTAAATCCTTGACTCTCTGGTCCCCTTTTGTGGATTTCTTCATGGGATCGAGAAAAACATATTGAACATATGTCTACGGTGCTTACTTTTACCTCTGTCTTTCTGTGTGTGTTTTTTACCATATAATTGATATCTAGAGAACGGTTTGACCGAGTGTAATAGTTAAAGCCAATAACAGCATCCGTAACCACAATATTGTTGTGTTTACGGTGTTGGTGTAGGATGCCGGGTTGAAAAAACCAATTATTACACAATAACTTAACTATTGTCTTTCATCCGATTATTTCCACCATGCGAACACAGACTAAAAAGGGCCACAAAAAAGATGTTTTAACATTTCTTTTTAAATGTACGGTTTTTGTTTAATTCAGGTTTGAAATTTTCAAACAGCCACCATTTTGAAACGCATAATTGGATATACTCGCTTAATTTTTTAAAGTAGGTCATTGTAAGGTATATTTCGAACCCAATCGGTCAAACCGTTCTCTAGTTATTATTTTGTACAAAAACACAGACAAACAGACGGACAGCACCGTAGACCCATGTCTATATTGTGAAATATGTTTTTCTCGATACTAGGAACAAATACACAAATGGGGACCAGAGAGCTTGGAGACTTACCCTGTAAATATTTTTAATTTCAAATTAGTTTCAGAAAATTTAGTTTTACAATTTAAATTATTTTAAGTACGAAACATTAGTTGGTGTAACCCAACTAGTAAATAAATAACCATTATTGGACATAATTGTTATTTTTCTTAAAGTAGATAGGTTAGGTTAGATTAAACTTCATGCCAAGTTTGAACTAAAACTAAATCAGTCAAACCCGCATGGTTTATCCGTCAAAACAATCGGTGCAAAACAATATTCTGAAATCCGTTTGTCTCGATCCCAGGAACAAATCCACGAAAGTTGACCAGAGAGTTGAGGGACATCCTGTATATAATATTATAAAATACTTGAATACTTGTGAAATATAGATCGTTGCACTGAAATAAATTTATCAATAGTTTAATAATACAGACATGACATGTTGGAAGTGTAAAGGTAATGGAATACCCCTCCTCCCCCCAACAACTTTGTTTGATGCTTTTGTGGTAGTCCTAGCACTTAGTTTATCACATCTCATTAGCTAATAAGATGGTGGCTCTATTATTCAATAGTTTTCTTAATTGAAAATTAAAACCATATTTTAATATTAAAATTAATGAAACGCAACTTGTTACTGATTTTTAGTTTATAACAGTTTTTATTCTAAATATTAACAAGTTATGTGTATGAACTTATTAATATTCTGTATAAACGAAAGGCTCTAAGTATCACATTTTTGGCTGTATGTTGATTATGAATCAGTCAGACAGTGATAGCCTATACAGGACTACAGAAAACGACGAAATAGAGGTAGAGAAGTTATTTATTTTTCTGTAGTATACTTCCCTTTCTAGTTAAATAATAAGTGCTGATTCAAAGACTTATCCACCCAAACTGATAAAAAATTCAAAATAAGCTAAACCCATTTTTAAAAAGAACATTGAAAATAAAAAAAATATTTCAGGACACATAGTCTTATAATCTTATAAAAAGCATGGGGCGTGATGTTTTCGGAACTCCGCAAGAGTACGCCCCATGCTATTTGGGTGTGTTTATTTTGTGAAAAGTAAAAAGATTGCAAGCTTTCAAGTCTCATTACAATATCAGATTCGCTGAGGAAGAATTAATTTTATGTGTAGGTTATTTTTTAGTTCGAGTCTATTTATGTTATTCATGGATAGGAAAGCATGTTTTAAAAAATGTTTTCTTTCATTTATTTTATTTTTTACTTTTTAGTTATAGTCATAAATTGAATTTTACGAACATTTTTGGTCCTCAGGGCCCAGGGCCAGCGAGAATAGAAGAAAGGCTCAGCCGCTCTTTTGAAGTTTGGCCAACGCCGCCGTTGCCGGTGAGGGGGAGGGACGTTGACCGCGTGACGTCATAGGGTTGTCAGCCGTGCTTATTCACTAGTGCGGCCTTGGCTTTTCCCAATGAATCCCCCCCCATCTGTTGTTTGAAATAGGTGCTGAATTTTAAATTGAAATTGTTTAATATTTGTTATTTATATGTTAGTAACAAATAAATATTGTATCAATAAAGCTACTGTATCTATTTTTAGGTGACAACAGTTAAAGAACTACTAATACTACTTATGGAAATCAAATATAAAATATTTTTTTACATTGAGCTAAAAGATCTTGTACAGCAGTCTGCATTAAAATTTTAAGTTAACTTAAAACTCCTTAAGAAATTCAACACAATTGTTTTAAACTCTTGCCGACCCTGGCAAAATTTCTTTTAGAATTGGATATTATAAACATAGGTCTAATTATTATGAATTAGCAATAGTAGCTGATTGATCAAATTTTATTGAGTAAATCTTAATTTTCATGAAGTTTTAAAGTGATAAAAATATAAATTTAAAAATACAGTGCCTAATTTGTAGCAAAATTTCATGTTTTAATACCTGCAAGATTAACCTTTTAACTGGGTGGATATTTCACTTTGTTCTGGCAGATCCTTTTGAAGTAAGTTGTGAGTACCAAGTATATTAATTTACTATTTTACTATACTAAGGAAAGAACACATTTGTATACACCTGCACCCGAGGAAAGAGCCGAGGCGACCGTGCACTGGTCCACGCACCGGTCCATCGGTTGAACGGGAGTGAGTTGAAGAAAAGCATGTAAAAAGGGCGATAAATATGATTGCATTTTGTACAGAGAGATGTGATATAATTACAAAGAAAACACAATTTATTTTACGAGTAGGTGTAATAGGCTCATAAATCTTGACTTTAGAAATGAGGGATAAAATATTTATAAATATTTTTAATTATAAAATCTAATATTATATCTTTATAAATGCTTAAAAAAATTTACGAGAGATTGTAGTAAGATAAATGTAATTTTAAAATATTTAAATCCCTTTGTGAGATGAGTCATACCCTAAGGGCGTAGAAACGACATGACCTTCAAAGACCTTCGAAAGACCTTCAAGATTTCGAGATGTATAATCGATTTTAATCATGCTGAAAATTTAGTTTAGTTTCTTTTATTCGAGGAAGATAAAGCCTGCAGTTATGTTATAATTCAACCAAAATGCTGAAGATTTTAAGTTGTAAATTTATTTGATGCTTTCGTATTGGAAATCCTGATGAAAATTATGTGTTTAAAGATTATTGTCAATTGTATTTAGGTAAAGACGGGTTCATTAATGATAATTAAAATACAAGTATATAGCAACGATAAAAATATATTGTTTCAAATTGTATAGTTTATTTACATACAATGAAGTTTGTATATTTAAACATTTTCATGTCATGTTGAGACTTATTAATTTTAACCTATGAAATATACTAGGAAATAGATTATGTGTACATGTACACATACAAACATAATACATACACATAAGTAGGATTGTATAAAAATTTACAATAAAAAAACAATGCTGTCATGAATGGTTAGAAATATGCGACATGTAAGAAATATTATATACCAAATAAATGCACTTGGTGGAGCTAAAATATACTTGGCATTATCAACAATATTTAGTAATACTATAAATGTATTTAATGAGAATTTCTAACCGCGATTCACCAACAACAGCATTTACAATTTCATTTTTCTTTAAACTAATGTACACATATTTTTAACAATAACACTTGACTGGATACCATAGGGTGTGAGAGTACGTTTGCTGTTGTGGCAAACTAAATATATATTTAAGTTGATCGTTCAGCACAAGGGTGGATTTTACAAATTAATAATTTTTAAATTTTTTACATTCTCAAAGCATTTGAATTTCCTACCATTCGTGACACTTTTACCAGGCAGATTTTCTATCAAACTAAAATTTTACATTCTGCAACTAAAATTTTAGCTCCCACACTCTTTGTTATCCAAGTTATCTATATAGCTTCCATATTAACTGTACTTGCACTATAATTATAAAACGAACATTTTACAAATATAAAGTTGTTAATACAACAAATTCATAATTAACTAATAAACTCTACCACGAAACAAACAGGACAGTAATCAAACTAAGTAATAAAATACCATGAAAAGAGCTTTCTTTACTAATAAAAGCTGATAAAACATCTCAGTAATAAGTTTAAAATAAAATGTAAAATATCCGCAGTTTATTAACTGTCATTTGATAAGAAATAAAACACTATGTTTAGTGAACTCCGTTCTAGAGTTCACTGTGAAGCTTAGGCCTTAATAAAACACTCGAGGCTTGTCCTTTGTTAGGATTTGTAAAGGCTTTCAAGGCTTCTTACGCTTCTGCTCTCTAACCCACAGTGCATAGCTCTCAAAGGACAAGTAAATTATACGTACTTTACAATTCCAGCATTTTTCTTCATAGCCATAGTGCCCGGTTGTAATTTCACCATTTCCGCCCTTCTGTTTAACCCTTCTCACATTTTTATATTTCTCCAAAAGTTTTATGATGACATTTTATGACTCAATTAGTTAGTTTATATTGTAGATAAGATAGTAAAAAAATACATTTACGGGTGTCTGTCATTTCAGGGAAAATGGAGACAAATATTTTCCTGCAGTTCAATGCGCTCCATCAAATAAACGTTTTTAATTGTAGACCTGTGTTTATAGTTTTGATCTCCTAATCGCAATGTGCTCCATTTTGTAACTTTAAAAACAACCGACTGAATATATATTTCGTTTAATAATTACTATATAGCCATGATAAAATGATGAGTTTTTGGAAACTACAAGAAAATCTGTTAATTAATTAATCTCCTAAAGCTGTTTTACAATATATTGTGAACGAATCTCGAGAATTTGTTTTTTTAGAACTTGCCTACTCTAATATTTACGAAATTCAACGAATAAATGTTCCAAAATAGTGTATATTTTTTTCAAAGGGTGTCTTTACACCTATGCTGCATATACAGGGTGATTCTCCAAGGTATGCAGAATATTCGGGAGCTAATTCTACATGAAAAAAGTCAAATAAATATAGATCCGAAAACGCTTCGTTTTCCAGATATTCGCCATTTCGTTTTTTTACAAAATAATTCATAGAAAGAGAAATAAATACTAGTGAAATAAATAAATACTAAATAAATAAAATAAGAAATAAATAAATACTACTAGTGAAAATAAAGAAACAGCTTCCTATAAATATAGTTCAGGAAATGCTTCGTTTCCGCCATTTTGTTTTTGTACACAATAATTAATTCATATCTAGAGAAATGTTTGACTGATTGAGTTCAAACTAGGCATGAAGTTTAACCTAACAGTGATCTATCTGAAGAAAAATAAATGATTATATCCAATCATGAGTTTAAAAATGGCGGCTGTTTGATACTTTCAAACCTGAATAACTAAAAAACCGTACACTTTAACAAAAAATGTCAAGGCACATTTTTTTGTAGCCCTTTTGATTCCTTATCGGATGGTCTCACAGTCAAAACAATCGGATGAAGGATGTTATGTGTAATAGTTGGTTTGTTCATCCCGGCATCCTATACCAATACAGTAAACCCAACAATATTTTGGTTACGTATGCTGTTATTATCTTTGAGTTAAAAGTATTTTCCTTCACCCGATTGTTTTTATAGAGTTACACTATCCGATAGGGATTTTAAAAGGCTACAAAAGATGTGTCTTGACATTTAAAAAAAGTGTATATAATGTATATATTATATGTTCTACTATAGAACTTGACGCGTGACATACGGTGACAGTGTAGTAGAAAACTTTCTTGATGAAATTGGAGTATTTATATTCCTGTTTTGTCATCTCTGGTTTATGGTTTTCACTGTGAAACCGCTAACCAAACAGTTTGAGAGTGGTTTTCAAGTCGACAATCCTAAGTTAAACCTAGATAACAGATTGGAGGATAAATAAATCAATTCGTGCCTTGTTCCAAGACTAAGTTATCAGCTGTGATAGATGAAATGCAAAGCTTTTGATCCATTCACAAGATCCACTCTTGTTTATACAGTGAATCTACAGTAATTTTATACAATTTGGTTAGAACGGAGAAGAGTTAGTGTGTATAAAAAATATCTCATCTCACTCTCACACTTACATTTGGTTACGTAGAAATGAATACTTATCGTAAAACAGCGATTAGTCAGGAATTTTAAATAATTATTAGAGTAACGTAGTTAATCAAATGTAGGAAATAGCTATGAAACTCTGTCTTATCCAGATGGTATTTTATATTTTGCTGGCTTTATATTTTTGCCATGTTAATTTTTCATCATTTATCATACGTTTCTGATAAAATAAGATAATATCGATATTAGAGCTTATCCTAATTGGCTTTTCTAATAATTAAACAAATCACTCACAATGACTCACAACATAGTTTCTCATATAACACACTATTTAGGTAATATTAAAATTGATTACAGTACATCGTAATTACATTGTCATTACATTTTTATTAGGTCATAAATCAGCCGTATAGTTAAATGATCAGAACAACACTTTAAATTTATCATGTGCCGCAAAATCAGAATTTTGAAATAATTTGTATATTGTCCTAATCATATTATAAATACGGAAATTTTTATACTGCAATCCGAATTTTTACAAGGACACTTTAAAAAAAGAGACGGTATAAAATGAAATAATATTGTTTATTTTTAATAACTTTAAAAAATTACTTTTTTATTTAATTAATCAGAAAGTTTTAACTCTCGGAAAATATTTTAAGAGTGATAAAAGGACTTCGTTCCAACGGACTAAAATGCTTTTGAACTGTAAATAATTCCTAAAATTCAATGCACATAAAATAACAGGCAAATGGGTAACTACAAAGAAATAAAATGCAGGCTTGATTGGAACCAATCAACTGTAAAATAACGGTTGAAAATATCTAGTTTTTATCACATACAAAATGATTTGCATTTTAAATTCTTGCTTTCATACTTTTTATGACCAATCAATTATTTTACTATTGGAAATAGGCCTAATACAGGACGTACTTGCAACTTTAATACCGCAAACATGTTTACTTATTTTCTAGTTATTTCTAAAAGATACAATGAGCTTGGTAAACAGTAAACATGTTTATTTTATGTTTAGTATATATTATAGTTTTGTAACAAATATAAAATATCTGACAATTTCCTCCAACTAATGTTTTTCCAACTTTGATTAAGTGAAATTTTTACAATCTATGATTATTTTATCAATTTGTAAAATATATAAAGCAATTTGACCTATGGCGTATATTTGTAATAATTAATATATATTTACAGAATATTTTATGTCTGAATGTGGAAAAAAATGAAAAGGAAATAATCACCACTTAATGAAACATATGAAAATATTATTTCAGAATTAATTTGTTTCAATTGTCTGAAATTAGGTTTGATATAATATTTGTATTTTTGGGTTAGCTTATATATAATATGTTTATTATTGGTTAAACACAATAGTTTTAACTCTTTGTATACTTTTTATTATTTATTATTACAATCGTATTAAGCTTTATACATTTCCTTAAGGTTACCCAATTTGTAAAACTGACACCAGCAAGTTTCTAGAATACATAATATCTAATCTATTTTCATACAATATATTTTATTTTTAATTTAAGATTTTTTTTGAAACTAGGAAAGTTAACGAACAGAACCATTAGTTTATCGTTTAGAATTTTAGAATTAATGATGATTTAGGCAGCAAGCGCTTTGATCTGACGATGAGGTGAAAAATGCTGCGAAGTCTTGGCCATCGACTCTGGCGAGAAGTTTCTATGAAGAAGGTATAGAAAAGCTGGTCACCCGTTACGACAAGTGTTTGAACATTGGCGGAAACTATGTAGACAAATAGTTTAAGGTATGCTCTTTCATGTAAAAATAAAATTGGCTTGAAAATTTTGTTTTACTAGTTTTTTTTTTCAAAACGATACTTCCTTTACGAATGCACCTAGTATTTGAAACAACTTTGAAATTCTTATTAAGCGTAATCACAGCGTAATCAATTTCTGAACTTAAATTCCTTGTAAAGTTCTAGACGGTTTTCTCCTAAAATCTCTTTTGGTGATATTGTTACTGTATTTGTGAAATTACCTTCGAGTTTACTGAACTATTTGATGGGTTATCTGAAAGGTGGTGTTTTTTAAATAATACAATTTGAAAGAGGAAAGGACTTTAGAATAAGATAGCATACAAAGCTGTTGTGAATATTGAAAGAGACTTTGGGATCACTCTGATAGATTGGTAAATATCATGTAGAAAATATTAAAAAAATCCAGTGTAGAAGTGACATTATGAAAGATGCCTTTCACTTGATTGTAAGAGCAGTAAACGAACTATAACTAACTGTATTAACTAACTGTAGGCCTACTTAAGATGCACCGAACTAACAACTATTCTTGAACTAGGTATTTAAATATAATATAGGGTAAACTCGTGTGATCTAATTACTCACTTTTCACAAATTTCACTGCTTAGTAAATAAAGAATCTACAAGAAACATAAGTTTTCTTCTAAATAATAGTGTCTTAAAAGGGATGTTAGGAATTAGGTTTGAAGATATTTCAAATACTGAGGTTGACTATTACATTTTGACAAAGGTCCTTTAAAAGTAAATATTCAGGCAAGTTTTGAGTTATTTGGCTCCTTCCAAAGATGACGACTGTAAACTTAAAACATTTGGATATATTAGTATTTTTATTTACTTAACTGTTTTCATTCTTAGATTTGAACTTCTGTATAATTTGCCAACTATTTCAAAATTACGGCCAAAAATAGATTTTACGTTTTGTAAGGCCTCTTGTTGTTGAAAAATGGAAGCGCACAAAACCATCTAAAATATTATTCATTTTAAGACTTCACGATACCTTCACTTTAAACCCCTAAGGAACTGGGGTTTGAATGTATTTGTCTTAGATTCTTTAATAGAAAAAAAATTTTGTTTCAGATAAAACCATTGAAGAAACGGATTTAATGGATTGGTGATATGTTATATTATGTTTGTCACCTATTTGTAATTGTTCTTTATGGTATATTGAAAAGTAAAGCACTTAAGTGGTATTTTTTAAATGTTTATAATAGCAGCCTTTTCATTTTGGAGCAAGAGTAAAATATTTATTTTGTGATGTTTCCACATAATATACGGTAGCGATTGGTGGATGAATACATTTAATCGTGTTGAATTGTCCCTCAAATAGAAAAGATATAAATATTTATGCATTCACTTACCTCATGTAAAACATGTAAGTCAGTGTAAAAATATACTAATTTTATTAAGCTTAGCTATTAAATACGATTTTAATTATACTGTACGTAACTGTAAAAGTTCTTTTACGAGATTTAATTACTATACAAACATATATATTTTGTAATGGTTGTATTGATGTTTTGGGCCTGTGGTATATTCAGAAAGGAAACTAACATAGTATGGATTGAAAGAAAATGTAATTGTTTGTTGTTGTTTTAGAGAAAGGATCAAGGCATCTTACAGTACCTATGGAAATGGTAGATTTGTTACTGTACTCACAGTTAGCTCAAGGAAACTTTCCATGTACGTGACATAGTAGTGTTTGCTTTATTTAATCAGAGTTGATCCAACCAAACACACGTACAGTCATGACATATTTTTGTGTTATTGTTTTCCAAGGTTGAGGAAAGTAATTCTTTTCAGGAGAAGTATTATTTTATTGAAATAAATATAAAGATATTTATATTATTTAAATATTATATTATATTATTTATTACATACCATTAGTTTGACTGAAAAAAGGATTACTCTTTCCATAGTAAAATTATCAACATTAATTATTGAGTTTGGAAGGACAAAATACAGTAGAAAAATGCCTATACAGAGTATACATGTTGGATAGGATAGAAAAATGTGTTAAAGTAATTTAAGATACTAAGAGTTATTTCACATTTTATTTTTTTATCTTATCTGCAAAATATAAGAGCATTATACTCCACTGTATGCATTTATTTTATGTATGACATCCTAAATCCTTACTACCTAATATTCGTAAAAAAAATTACAAAAATATCTGGGTTATGCGTTATTCATTCTGTGAGGACTTAAACTGATGAAAAATGTATAGAACACATTTTTGGTATTTGTTAATGCGGTATGCATTAAATATTGAATATGCACAGTACTTAGTCTTGTTCATAAATTGAGATAAAAGTTCTTAATGAATCTCAACATGTATACTTCAGCCTTCCAACTGACTAAGGGGACTGTTAAATTGTTAGTTTACACTTAAAGTTGCAGCGTTGATTGCAAATTTCGAAAACCAAACAGTTTCCTAATGTCACTTATTTACCTCGCTCAGTTTTAAGCAATAAGTACGGCTACATTAGTAAATTTTGCAAACATCATTCTTTAACACATTGATTTACGTTAATTTATGATGTATGATTGGATACAGTTGTATTACGTCGTTTAAATTAAGGCTTATGACAGATTTACAATGTGCCGTAATGTAAATCTTACAATGTGACTTAAGTTGGAAGCATAAACAACAACCAGCATTAACAACAATCAAATTGGCTTTCTTGGTAATGATATGGCCAACTACGTACAACTATGTTTAACAGAGTGGGTTTGCAACTGGACTGTCTTGGAGTCATATTAAGGCGTGGTTTTGGTGTATATGTTTCAAATTAAATGCTGAATCCTTCTAGAGTTTACCACTCGACCTATCTGTTTTATCAGTGTTATATGAGTATAATTTAACTGTTATTGTCCAAACTATAACAGAAATATATGTTAAGATACGAATATTTTGTTACGGAGGCACAAAATAATTTAGGCTTAGCATGAGGCTCTTTATGTTTAATAAGTATAAGACAATACTTTGTATTGGTTTATTGTTCGAGGCTTGAGACTAAGTATTGTGGGTTTCTTAGAGAGCAGAACAAAATTAATTTGGTCAAGATTATGGTCTTAAAGAAACTTACTTTAGCAGTTCATTGTAAAACACTAAAGATCACTTTCACCAATTATTCTATTACTGGTGTTTTTGTTTGATCTGAAAAATATGGCTTAGGTTTTGGCGAAGGCACCATAAAATACAATTTACTAAAATCCAACACGTCAGCAATCGATATTGAAGTACTGTGAAACGTTAACAGTTTTCGATAAAAAATAATACGTTTACTTAAATGAATTAAGGTTTAAATTTTGGTAGTTTTACTAGTTGAAATTATTAAACTATTTCCTTATTTCTAAAAACGAAGGATATTGTACAAGTTTGAATTGTAGTAACCAATGTGCAAGAATTTAAACTGATGAGGCCAGAATTAAAAAGATGCTCTAATAATGTTTAGCAAAAGGGTAAAGTTTATTTGTAGGAACTGGAGCAGATGCTCATAGTCTACCAGAAGCAAAATGCTACACTAATATCCATGCTCAGACTCAAGTTTTTCAAGTTTTATTCATACATCCTACTGTGTTAGATGTAAGTTATTGAAAAACAGCATGTCTGTTGGAGAGTTTGCATAAACAAAGATGTAGAAGAATGCAGATCTGCAACGCTTTAAAAAAACAATCCAAATATTGTTTATGATAAATATTTAAGTACAACTTTAATGGTCTGTTTAAAAGAAGTGAACAAAAACAAAGTAAACACAACTGTGAAAGTATAAGAAATCCCCAAATTCCAGCAAATAAGGTTTGGTTAATCGTCTGGTTATAGTCTTTTTAATGTATTTAAATTTAAAGTTTTTAAGATGTAAATATACAGACTCGTGGTCATCGATCGAGACTTCTGCAGATCACCAGTAGCAGCAGAGGAGAGACTCCAAAACTCGGACTCAATTGTGGAAATCGCTATAGAATCGCTAAGAATTGCTATAGAAAACAACGAAACGAAGCCATTGAGACTGCCAGAAACCATAAAACTTAAAGAAAACATAAATTAATTCATACTACATTTTCAAATAATATAATGTTACTTTATAAACTTAACAAAGATACATTTTGTATACAAATAACATTATAAACACAACCGAAATTTAATTTTATACATCATAAAAACAACAAATACAATCACATATTAAATAATGAATTTATTTTTCCATTATCCAGGTCACTAATGTATATAATAAAGTACAATACCTTTTATTTTCCGTCAGTGAAACTTTTGTAAAACTTTTGTAAAGCTTTTATCGTGTTTCGAGATATTGATCTCATCCTCAGAAAATCCCTTTACGCATGGAGGTCTTCAAAACTTTAATTACACAGACACACAACACATTTAAAGACTCCCGGATATCGACTGGTTGTCCGTTATCAAACAACACACGAAATACTACAATATGGCGCGGGCATTCTGAATTAATTGTAATCGTTGCGTCATACAGTGTGTTCGAATCAAAGTTCAGTTGATCGTTTAGTAATCGGTGTTCATTATTTGAGTTTAATATTTTAAAAGCCTTGTAGATTTCAAATTCTTCTACGGCCTTCATAAATTTACCTTTACTGCAAATCTTAATCGGTTTGAAGTTGCTGCCAAAGTCCGAGTAACTATGTTCTTTGTCGATTAAATGACGCGCATAGTTGGATTTGTTACCCGAAACAGTCTTTTTAGCAGGTGTTCTTTAAAACGAACCTTGATTGGCCTATATAAAACTTGTCACAGCTATTATACGTTAGTTTATAGACACCTGTTTGGCCTTCTAACTGTTTATGTGTTTGGGGTTGGAATAGTTTTTAAATGTTATTATTGGTGTGGGAGGCGATGGTTCTGTTGTTTTTTTTTTTTTAAGGTGGAGGTAATGCTGCCATATTCAGTTGAAACGAAGATAGACTTATCCTTTTCTTCTAGTGGTCTTTTGGCTTTATTGGTGTGTTTTGCGAGCAGCTTATCAACCATAGAGGCTTTGTATCCATTTCTTGTGGCGATATGTTTAATTATGTTAACGGACAACCAGTCGATATCCGGGAGTCGTAAGATGTGCATCTACATAGTGTGTTAACGTCTGTGTAATTAACGTCTTGACGACTTCCACACATAGAAGGATTTTCTGAGGATGAAATAAATATCTCGAAACGAGTCAAAAGCTTTAAAACAGTTTTACAAAAGAGGTTCACTGGAAAATAAAAGGTATTGTGCTTTATTATGCACATTAAATGTTGGTTTAGAATGTAACTCTCGGACATTATATAATGCCTGTGGCAAGGTTGTATATAATTAAACAAAGACCACCCAGAGAGCCAAACATTAGACAGTGTTTGCATACTTTTATTAAAGAATAGTTTAGGTTTGAATAAGTATTTTAATTAATTAGTCTAATTGGTTTCCAGAAGTGAACACTCATGTAATATCAATTAAATACAATTATTAATATTTCATTCATATAATTTGCACTTTAAAACTATGTCTTATCATAGCGCAGCTTTATAATAAGATGGTAAAATATTTATTTGTAAATATTAAATAAATATGGTATGCCATTTATCTTTAATAAAGGGGTTGTAACATCCTTAAAACATTGCATCAATTTATCCGGAATTTTAATTGTAGGTAAAATCACCTATTAGTAAACTTTGAGCTTGACGAGTCATTTAAAAATAATAAGAATACATTAATTCTCAAACACATTCGTTTAATAATCAAACGCGTTTCTACAACAAAGTCATCATCTTCAGTGATACATGAGCTAGAACTCAAAATAGCACACTGAAAATGACGACTTTGTCATTGAAACGCTTTTGATTAATAAACGCATGTGTGTGAGAATTAGTGTATTATTATTATTTTAAAATAAAAGCAACTGTTTTCGAAATCGGAATTGAAAAACCCTTCCAATTCTTATGATTTCTTAGATTTGTTTTATATTTACTATGAAAAAACCAATTGTTTGCATACCGTATACAATTTTTTTTTAAATATTTTAAAAAGATAGGAAATGGAAACATCAAACTGTCAGTAAATTGACTGTTGGTAGATGCACGCACTATTAGACAGCCTACACGGGATTTTAATCACGTTGTGTCACTTAATGACTTAATGGTTAGTTTTATAGCTTTTACTAATAGAACATATGTGTAAAAAAGTAAATAATCAGAAACACATTGTGTGTTAAGTACTTTAGAAAAGCAAAATGAGTTGAAGGCTTATATGTGGCCGATTTTAATGCATTTGTAATGTGTTTGCCAAGTTGCAGATTGAAACTTCCAGCCACGAGCATTATGTATTGTATCTAATGGAGCGTGTTGACAACTGCTTTGTACAAGCTATCTGATTGAACAATCTATCATCCCTATGAATATTTCATCATAACACAAATAGTTCTTGAATGAACTTATGGGTATACATCAAATGTAGCTATTGATTTATAAAGAGATGGATATTTAACATGATAATTTTATCATTGATTATATTTCATCATTATTGGTTATTTATGCATATTAAATTTAAAATAAAACTAGCGAAATTGGATACCAAACGTAAAACTAAGAAATGTATTTAATATGGATATGTTTATTACACAAATACTAAGCTCATACAAAAATCTAATATTAATTTTATCAACAGAGCTAAAATATAATCACACTATATCAACCAAGTCACCAAAATTTGATTATTTAACAAACTAACATAAACCTGCTCTGTATTTAAACTTGTAATATTTTAATTGTTCTTTATTTCCCATTATTTTGTAAGCATTGAAAATTCGCTTTAAAACTTTCCATTGATTGAAATTATTAATAACAATCTTGCTTTTCAAGATACTAGTAAAACATTACAGTTGTTCTAAGGATACAGTTGTTAGATACACAAAAGTTGTATTCTTCCTTTCCCGAATATTTCAAAAATTTTCCTACTACAAAATATTTCATTGAAAATAATACAACTTCTGCCTTTATTTAATGCCTTTTATCTATAAACCACTGATTTCATCTATAAAATGTGTTTAGTTTTATATTAATCGGTAACAGGTAACAGCAATGTGTAGTAGCCATCAATATTATAATAGCAAGTTTATACCACATATGAGTCATACAATTATGGATGGGTCGTACCTGTTTGGTCTTTTAAGAACTTAAGTATTTTACAATTTTATTGTAACTAACTTTGCACGTGTGATTAACATCCAAGTTACATTTTATAGGCATATAACGGGCAGTCTTGTGAAAGATTTTAATTTAGAGAGTTTTCCAGCTAAATTCTCTATTACATAAAACTGAATACAAGGGAAAATATCACAGAGGTAAAACAAACTTAATATCCCTACTGAACGTGTCCATTAAAACGCAGGTATTAAAACAAAAAGCATGAATTTAGAATCAAATACAAACGGTGATAAACAAATACAACCCTTTTATACTGAAATTAAACAAACATTTAAAGAAAATATTATAATACTAGTGCAAGTTTAAAATAAAGACATAACAGAGAATAAATTGTTGATATTTTGTTATAGACATCAATAAAGGAAGAAGAAAAAACTACGTAGTAAATTATTCTTCTATGTCACTAACTTATTTCCAACTTTAAACCATAGCATCTCGTACATATAAACATATTGGATTAAAATGTAAGTTTTCAATTTAACTACACTTTTGTATTAAATTAAATCGACAGAATAAATTTTCAAAATAAGATCAGTTAATATGTTTTACTTGAAACAAATAATACACCCATAACATTGATAGTAATTCCAACCCTTATTCGATTGAAGCTATTCTGTTTTCCGAATCTGCTTCTAATAACGGATTTTTTGTATTTGTATAGTTTTTTCTGATATTCGTGTCTAGTAGAAGACATAACAACTCTCTTTATCAAACGAAAACTTTATATAAGACAAGTAAAACTAAAAAGCAAACATTAACTTAGATGTCTATCTTTATCTTTCAAGTTGTTTTCCATCAATGAATACAAATGGGTAATTTTGAAATAAAATCAGTGAAGACATTGATAAATTATTTATAACAAATTATTTTATGAATTACATTCTTGCAGAATATTAACTTTGTATTAACATTCACAGATACAAATATATGATTTCACAAAATATATATTCATTTGTGGTTATATACATACAAGTTGTGTAAGTTTTGTTGTGAGTAATACAATCCAAAGTGTTTATACAAAATATCTGGTGTACCTTGTTTTATAGAAATATAAAATTTAATTTAAATATAATCTAAATCATTAAAAAACGGTAATAATTGTTTTGATAAACTTCTAAATACAGGGATAAGTCGCAGAAAGTCGGAGAATCAAGAATTTATACTGGTTGGTTGTAAGCAATACTTTGTAAAGCATTCAAGCATTCCACGTACCTACGAATCCTAACTAGATTAATTGTCAATCTTTGAAGCAATACAAACAGAATGTCTTATTTAAAGACAATTAACTGCAATCAGCACAGTTTAGTTTCTAATAAGTTTGACCCGATTCCTGTGCAGACAGATAACGAGGAACTAACGTCAATGATTGGTTTACTATTATGATTGAGAACTTAATTGGTGACATACGGGCTGTACACGAAAAGTTGAAAAGTTGAAAAGGTAACTTGTTATTCACCATTAAAAAAAAATTTATGACAGAAATCTTAAAAGTGATTGAAATAATCAATGAATATAAATGAATAATAAATAATAATAAACGTAACAATCCATTTCTTTTGATCAGACAAATATATCCAACAAATTAAAATAATTATGCAGAAGCAATAAAATATTTTTTTAATTGAAAAAAGCAACAATGCCATTGCCTGAAAAAATTATTTGCAATTAGACAAACATGGCATTCTTCAGAAACAATTACACTACCCTTTCAGATAGAAGGCAGTCCTATATCATTTTATAATAGTTGATATATACATTTTTAACCACCCGGAATTTTATATCGGACAAATATTATTTCAGAAAACATGGTTTAAAGGTATTTTGCACTAAAACATTTAATAAGACCCTTATTTTTCCTTTATATACTTAGTAAACAAAGCGTTTAAGAGATGCAGGTGTTGTGTGTTATTTTGAAAACATTATAAAAGTAGAAATGCATGTGTTATCATTTAAAACTCAAGTTTAAAAGTTAAATATTAATTGTTAAAAAAATTGATTTAGCACGTAATTTATAATCTTTGATTGGATTGTTTTTAATAAATCTTTGTAAATCTGAGTGAGAAAGAATATGTCTACACATTATTTATTGGCTCTAAGTAAAAAATCAACTTCTACAAAAGCGAGTGTACATTTATGTTCGTCTGTACGTCCATCCATGAGTAACAAAATAGTATAGAACATGTCCAAGGTTGTATTGTTTGTTTATACGTTAACATATAACAGCTAATTTTGCCCATCAGCTGTAATACTTCAACAACAATGTGAACATTTAAGGCTATGTTTACAAATTTTAGAGTTTTGATTTGTTAGTATTGGAATAAGAAGTAAACCCCCGTGAAAAATCACCTGCGAATTAATTATATACACATCAGAAATACATCATTCAACAAAATACTATTTAAAAACAACACACTTTGTCTAGGCCTACCTAACTATGCTGTCGGGGATTTAAACTTGGTAAAAGTGTACAATTATAAGGACTAGAAAACTGTAGGCCTTTTTGTTAAAATTTTGTATTTATATACGTTATTATGTAAAGAAAGACACAAATATTGTCTTTTAATTGCTATTTATTTCATATTGATAGCTCAAATGATTTATAAGTTATTAATATTATAGTGAAGAAATTAATAATAGAATATGTGAGGACCACACTGCAAAAAGGCTGAGGGTCGCTAAAAGCAATTTTTCGGTTAGAGCAAATTTAAGTTTTGCAACTCTGTTACAAAATCGTTTACCTTTTTACCATGTCATATTAAGATTAAAATACCGAAGCAACTAAATCAATGTAAAGTGTATCACTGAACTTAGGCCTAACTAAATTGAATTACCTATCACGTTAAAACCTATATTTAGAAAACGAAATCTAACCAAAGCAGACTTATACAGATTAACTATTTAACTTTTAGCATAACCAATCTAAAGGACAATCATCCTTATTGCGCAAAAATGTATAAGGTTTTACCTTGAAATAATACTCAGTAATGTTACGAAGCTTATATCCTTTATTAATATGTTAATTAAAGTATAAAACAGAGTTGCAAAACTTAAATTTGCTCTAACCGGAAAATTTGTTTATCTTTTTAGGTGCAATGCTCTTCTAATTTTATTTTACATATTTTATATACTTTCATTATTAATCATAATCGTACTTATTGTTTAACTTTTAATAAGAAATAAAATAAAAACCCCAAAAACACATGTTTTTTTTCTGCAAAAAAGATTAATGTCTCGGACAATCATCCTTTTTGCGCAAAAATGTATATAGCCACCTAGTTAGAATTTGTTGTTTTTAGGTCTAATTAGTGTCTTCTGAAGTAAACAAAAACAATTGTAAAAGAATATACGTTTCCAACAAATCTAACCTCAAAAACATTGGAATAACGTAGAGTACATTACTTCTATAAAACATTAAACTTAAACATTTTGAAGTTGAATTTTTTGTCATTGATCAAACAAATCTGCACTTGATTGTTCACAGAATATCACTAGTATCCAAGAACATCCGCAAAACACTAAGCACTAAGACATCAAAGTTAGTTTGTAACAAGTTGTGGAAAACTACAGGAATAATTTTAATTGTACTTGGAGTAAACATTACAAATATTTACTGGATATTAATTAAGCTCATAAAATGATATTACCAAGGCGACAGCCATATTTACAAAGTACTCTTAAATTTTATTAATAAAATAAATTTGTCATCTAAATATTGCATCAATTTTAATTTTAGCTAGTTAGTAAAATTAAACAAACAGATCACGTTACCACTGATACTGGTGGAGGTTGTATATAGCTGTGAAATAAATATAAGAAACACAGTGCGTGTTATTGTGTGAGCAGTGTCTGTGGAAGTTTATTTACTAATACAGAACGATGTAGGCACACAGTCTTACAACCTAAAAATATCTTATTATAGATAAAAAAATATAAAGCATTTTGTATTGACCTTGAAATTTTAATCTACTGAGTTTGATGAGTTTCGTACCGGCAGAAATTATTATGCACACAATAGTAGGCCTAACGCGAACGATTTCCAGAAGACCAAGAAAAAACGAATATAAACTTGTTATATGTATGGAGTGATTGTTATTATTAAATTATTAATTATTTAAATGTGGTATTAAAGAAATAATAATTTTCAAAATACTAATGCTATAAGTGGGGAGTAGCTTAATATATTATTTGTATACTGATGGAGGCGGGTTATAAGCCTATGTGAGCTGGAAGAAATCAAAATGCCAATTAAATAAATCGTGATTATGTAATGTATAGTAAAGTTGTACCACCTAAACATAATAAATTTATAGACAAAACATTAAAAAATACATCTTATATTTGTGAGTGACTTAGTTTGATGGGTAATAACAATCTGGCATTGGATTCTTTTTGACGTGATAATATATTTCTAACAATCGTGCACTTGCCATTTTGTTAAGCCAATGCAATGGACAGATGCAAAGTGTTCAAACGCATCGGCTGTAATTAGTATAATATATACAATAGTGACTATACCAAGAACATAAACGAATAATCGTTATTTTTAATATCAAATAATGCAACATGACCTAAAAGTCGGATCTAATTAATGTACAACAAGGTGTTCGATATATGAAGACCAAAAACAATATGAGTAAACACCTTTACTTGTATCTAATGGTACAATTAATAGAGTATAACATTAAAGTTCCTTAAATTTGTAATAGAAAATATCAAAGAATCCTATTATGACATCTAAAAATGGCAGAAATTTTTTCTTTTCAATAGCCTACATTTTGTGTATATTGCGTACAGTGTGTGTTTATATTATTTATGAATATAAAGTTGATTAATGTTTAAAAGTAAATAGTTTGAATTGATAAGAGTAGTTATTTTATGTTTTATTAATAATATTTAATAAGGCTAAATAAATATAAAAATGTTTAATCTTTTTATTCATGTGCTTAGTGAATAAATATTAGTCCATATTTTGAAATAGTAAATATATTTCGTTACATTTAATTTTTACAGTTGTTTTATCTAGAGATTGAGTTTAAAGAATGAGCTAAGTTTAAAAATGAGTTGAGTTTTTTATTTGTTATTGATAAAAGGCATTATAAGCCTTAAATTGTACTTTGTTTATTTCTAGAAGTGATTTGAATAACCATTTAAAAAATGTTTATAATGATGAATAAATCTGTCATAGTGTTAATAAAAATATTGAATTGATTCTAAAGTCATGATTTTCATCAGATGTTATATTATTTTTGAACTAATACCTTTACTTAAAACTATTTCAAATCCTAGTTTTGCAGTTTGGCCACCAGACTATACATTAAAGTAACGATGCTTGGTAAACTCTCCTACACAAAAGCGGCTTTTTAAAATCACAAGTTTTCCAAGTAGAGTTTTTATACAAAGCGAACTTCAAAATATTTTCCCTCCCCTATCTCCTCAAACATCAATTTTCATTGAAAATAACTTTATGTTAAAAAGTGTGAAACATTCCGAGTAATCGTTTAAGCGAACCAAATTACCAACATTACAACAGTTTTCCACTTCCATTAATTTAGCATTGGCGGAAAATGACCAGACACAGTATATTTTATTTCACACATTACATATTACATAGTTTTACTTGCTTTTGTAAGTGGAATAATTGCTCAAATTTCAAGAAGATATAATAAACTCTTAAAACTGTTATGCAATTAATTGTATTTTATGATTGGAAGTCATCTCAGTCGGAGGAAGTATCTGAACATTTGAAAACTACACAATCATAGTTTTTGAACTTTAAATTGAAATGTGTAAAAATTGATATTTATTTATTTGTATTAAAGGCAAGAGAGTTTCCTCCTTTGTAGAACATTTTGGCGTATTTATGAAAAAAAAAAAAAAAAATAGCTTTAAAGAGAACACAAAAAGAGCATACAAATACCAACAAAAAGACAGCCTATCATTATTTAAAATGTAAATATACAACAGTTATCAAAGTGAAAATTTAACCAAGTACTATAACAAAGTTTAAGTTAAAATGCAGTATTTATATTTTTAATTCCAATTACTTCTAATAATTGTAACTGAAAACGTTTATATTTTATTTAAATAATAATAGATATTTTGATATTAGTATCAATGACATCTGTTATTATTATCAAAATCTATGAGAGTTCATGACATTTGTTATAGCCGTAATGCAATAATACAGAGGAAATAATCTTGGATGTGTTTCAATGTGTTTTGACCACCCGACGATGGAAAAACTAAATTCCGAAACACGTGTCGTGGAATATATGTATTGAAGGTAAAACTTCAAATAAAAGGATTGCTGGCGGTAAGTAACATATTAAAAAGTTAATCTTGGATTGATTGTTCGTAAAGATAATAAACTGTTAATGGCCTAGTTATTACAATAATAAGTAATAACGTTATTAGTACAATAATAAAAGTCAAGGCTATAAGAATAACATACACACAAATAATTTGTTATTTTGTAGGATATTAAAAAGTAAAGACACGACGCAGGATAAAATTATAACACTATGTGAATGTAAAGGTGAAATTCTTGTTATTAATGTACGTTGCAAATTGTGTTCATTGTAAATATCTTTTTTATACTTGGTTATAATGATTTACTTTTACGTAAAAAACGGTTAGTATTAAAATCATTGAATCTCTATAAATAAAACCTAAATTAAATTTTTACCTACTAAAATAGCAAAAATAAATGTGTTAATTTGGTATTCTTAAGGTCAAAAGGTTTTAAGTTGCCATGAGCATGGATTATTATTTTCCTCTACGACTCCACTGTGGTACTCTACATATAATACCAAATTTATTATACTGAAACTGTCGTAACAGTTTTTTTTACTGATTTTTATAAAACGAAAAATTTTGTAGTTTCCAATTACTATAAATTGAGTATTTGTGTCAAGGGACTTTGTGAACTGTATTATGCATGTAATTTTAATTAACAGAGTGCTTAACTTAAAACACTGCAAGGTTAATTATATTGCAACTACAGAAATAATTTAGCTATTTATCATTGTAGTTACTGAAAGATGTGTTAAGAGTTTTACAGGAGTTTTAAAATAGATTAAAAGTTAATTAAAATATTTTAGACGTTTTTATTCTGTAAAACATATTGTGTTTTGAAATAATCATGAAGTTAAACTATTACCATACATGGATATTTCAACAAAACTTTAAAAACATGGAACATGTATTTAGATTTCATATGAGTAATTATTTCATCTGCAACCGGGGGTCGTAGAAGAATTTCAAGGGACGCGTGAGTGTATTAAATAATAAAATATTGTTAAGGACAAACAGTTCCAGCCCTCTCATGTTGTGAAAATTACTGGTATTACATGCCAACCTAACATAGATCCTAGATTACCTCAAATAATGTATTTAGTTCTTTGATTTCATGTGTTCTGATAATAGTATATTCAAAATAAAGTCACCGTATTTGCAGTAATATTAAATTTTGTGTGTGAAACCATCTATATTTTCATTTAAGGGTCTGCTGTAGTGGCGGCCATCTTGGATTTTTATCCCATAAGAGCAATGTTAAATTTCAAACCATTTATTTCGTTTACTTTTTATCATAAAATTGTTTGAAAGGTCTCATTTTAAGCACAGTTACAATACGCATCCTTCTTGCAATTTTCATTTTTTTAAATGCTTTTGATTTGTTATGTAATTGACATTTTCTAAGTACAAAGTTTGAATTTTTTTCCTAACATAATAAAAAATTAATAATGAAAAATAATTTGCAAGCCGGATCCGAAATTTGATAAAGAATATTCAGTTTTTTTTTTCAACACTCAATTACAAAAGATATACTTATAAAATGGTTTGAAATGAAGTAATGTCAAAGCGTTCAGCTGCAAGAAATTGCACTGTTTAGATAGGGATACAGTGAGAAGCGGTTGCGTTTCCGGTTGCTTTCTCGTTTACTGGAGCAGACCCTTAATAACAAGATTCAGTTTAAAATTCCAATTAATTGTACTACATGTATTAAGCACGTATGGTGGTGGTATGGAGGAGGCGCGACCTCACATCAGTGTTTAAAATTCAGGGCGCACATAGACTGAAATGTTGAGAACCCCTGAGTTACGGCATGGTTTGAAATGTAGATATTGAATTTATTCATGCTATGAACTTAGGAAACTGATTTTAATATATAATTAAGAAAACGTTAAAACGTGCAGTTTGATTGCCAAAGGCGTAATGTGGATTAAATGCCAGGCACTCATGGAACACTAGGTTTTCAGAAATTAATAAATGTTATTTACTGCTAAAATAAATCATTTTCAGTTTATTAAACCATTAAAATCCCAAATAAAGGGTGTTGTCAACTCAAAGCATGTCACTCAGTATCTATAACATGCGTGCATGCTTACTTTATTAAACAGTAACTATTCCCTTTGTGCAATCAGCATTAAACATTCTGCTTCACTCCGTACTTCCTACACCCAGCAATGCCATAATCATCAAGCAAAGCTTTACAACATAGTAGTTTAAAAGACATATATATTAATAGTATGTGTTTAAATACAACACAATACAATAAAATACTTTTATACTTTGAAATTAATTGTACTACCAAACAGTTTCAGAACACTAGTTGCATGGCATTAAATCTGCATTCACAATTTCTAGACACTAGTACACAATATTAAATGGAAATTAAAATAATTTTTGTTTTATAAAATCCCTATTAAAATTCTTATGACATAATATATTATATATTATGTTGATAGCCACAACGTAGTGGAAGATTAAAATAATTGACCATGCTCATGGCAACTTCCTAGCAAAATATTTTTAACTTGACAATACCAACTTGAAGCATTATTTAAAATTTTTTTTAAGGTACATGAAAAAACTAAAATAGTTTTAAATTTATAGAGTTTTATTTTATCTCAAAACCTTTTTTTACGTAAAAGAAATTTCAAGTTTGAAAAAGATTTTTACGGTAGTAGACTTTGTAACTCTGTTTGCAGCATGTGTTTCGTGGTCAATTTATTTTCCTAAATGTTATTACGTGCTATACTAACAAGACATACACCTTTACATACACAGAACGATACCACTTCACCCTGCGTCATATCTGTAGCCTACTTTTACATATGCTACAAAATAACAAGCTATTTGTGTTTATGTTATTCATATAGATTTGACATTTTATTAATCTACACATAAATTTATTAGTTATTAGTGTAATAATTTGGCCATTAACTAGTTATTATTATATTTACGAACAAGATTATTTCCGCTGTATGTTGCATTATCGCTATAATAGAGGTCATAAATAACTCCATGGATACGCTTATATAAATATCTATTATTGTATAAATAAAATAATATAAACGTTTACAGTTACATTTAGAAGTAATTGGAATTAAAAATATAAATACGGCACTTAACTTAAACTTTGTTATAGTACTAGGTTAAATTTAAATTTTTGTTGGCTGTTGTATTTTGACATTTTAAATAATGGTAGGGTGTCTTTTTGTTGATTATTTGAATGTTCAATAGCTCTTTCTATGTTCTTTTTAAAACTCTATTGTTTTTGTTTCCTTGAATACGCCAAAATTGTCTATACAAAGGTGGAAACTCCATTGTCTTTATTAAAAATGAATAATTATACATTTTTAAACATTTCAATTTAAAGTTCAAAAACTATGTGTAGTTTTCCAAATGTTCAGATACTTCCTCCGACTAAACTTTACCTAAAATTATAAAATATAATTAATTGCATAACACTTTTAAGAGTTTAATATATCTTCTTGAAATTTGAGCAATTATTCCACTTACAAACGCAAGTAAAACTATGTAGTATGTAATGTGTGAAATGTATACTGTGTCTAGTCATTTTCCGCCAAAGCTAAATTAATGGAAGTGGAAAACTGTTGTAATGTTGGTAATTTGCTTTGCTTAAACGATTACTAGGAATGTTTCACACTTTTTAACATAAAGTTATTTTCAATGAAGATTGATGTTTATGGAGAGAGGGGAGGGGAAATGTTTTTCAAGTACGCTTTGTATAGAAACTCTACTTACTCCTGGAAAACTTGTGCGTTTAAAACGTCGCTTTTGTGTTGGAGAGTTTACCAAGCATCGTTACTTTAACGTATAGTCTGGTGTTCAAATCGCAAAACTAGGATTTAAAATAGTTTTTAGGTAAAGGTATCAGTTCGAAAATCATATAATATCTGATAAAAAAATCATGAATTATCAATTGTTATTCAAATTATTTCTAGAAATAAACAAAGTACAATGTAATTCTTATGAAGCGTTTTATCAATAACAAATAAAACTCAACTAATTTTTAAACTTAGCTCATTTTTTAAACTCAATCTCTACACTCGATTTCACGTTCACCGTGCAGTACGGAGCGTCCATAAGCCATGTTAATCAAATGGCAGTCTTAGTCAACTAACATGACAATAAACGTGATGTTCCCAGTAATGGTAGTAGAATGACTTATCTCCCAAAAGACCTGTACTGCACGGTGAACGTGAATTGAGTGTAGATAAAACAACTGTCAAAATTTAATGTAACGAAATACATTCACTATTTCAAATATGGACTAAGCAAATGAATAAAAAAGATTAACATTTTTTATATTTGTTGAGCCTTATTACATTATATTATAAAGAATAAAACATATAATAACTTCGCTTAGAAATTCAAACTATTTACTTTTAAATAACTGTAAATTATAGTTACCTATATTACATTTGAATTTTTCCGTCATGTGACTTCCATTTTTTCCTGTTTATGACGCGTTTCGGAGCCGTGGTCCCATCATCAGTAAGAAGTTTGATCACTCCGTTGGAGTTCGTTAAACATTACAAAAACACAAATACATATAACAGACACTATAGACGCACATATACAAAAACATTTATGGTCCTCATTCGCGAGGGTTAACTCATTCACTTCGTTGTCTACCACGCGTGACAATAGGTAACTATAATTTACAGTTTTTTTTTTATTTATTGAAGTGACTTGGATACCGATAACATGGAATTTATATTTACTTTTAAACATGAAACAACATTATATTTAAATATAAACATATACTGTACGCAATGAACACTAAATGTAGGCCATTGAAAACAAAAATTGTCTGCTTTTTTTAGATGTTATTCTTGGATTCTTTGATATTTTGTATTATAATTTTAAAGAAATTTAACGTTATACTCTATTAATTGTATTATTAGATACAAGTAACAGTGTTTACTCATATTGTTTTTGGTCTTCATATATCGAACACCTTGTTGTACATTAATTATATCCGATTTTTAGGTCACTTTGAAATAATGGATGTTATAAAGCTATTGAACGAGCTATTATATTCTCGTATATATACTAATTACAGCCAACGCGTTTGAACACTTTGCATCTGTCCATTGTCCAGGCTTAACAAAATGGCAAGTGAACGATGTAAAATGTAAAAAAATGTGAATAATATTTTATCATGTCAAAAAAACCAATGACAGATTGTTAGTTATTAAATATTATCATATAGTTAATTATTCCCCATCAAATTACGTCACTCACAAATGCAAGATTTATTTCATAATGTTTTGTCTATAAATATATGTTTAGGTAATACAACTTTACTTTACTATACATTACATAATGATGATTTATGTAATTAGCATTTTTATTTCTTCCAGCTCACATAGGCTTATAACCCGCCTTCATCAGTATACAAATAATGTATTACTCCCCACTTATAGCATTTGTATTTTGAAAATTTTTATTTATTAATACCAAATTTAAATAACTGAATCACTCCCTAAATATAACAGTTTATATTCGTTTTTTCTTGGTCTTCTGAAATCGTTCAATTGTGCGTTACACAATTATTATTGTCTGTATAATAATTTCAGAAGATGTAATGTTTAGGACCCTGCAGCTGTCCATTGTCCAGGCTTTCATGATGAAAAAAAACTAATAAAAAATTCAAGCAATCAAATATCAAATTCTGTTTATCATATCAAGTCAAATCAGTCAAAACTGTAGTTAAACTCATCAAACTTAGTGGATTTAAATTTCAAGATCAATACAAAATGCGTTGTATATGTTTATCTATAATAAGGTTTTTAGGTAGAAAAACTGTATGCCTACATCGTTCTGTCTTAGTAAATAAACGTCTATAGACACTGCTCACGTAATACTACTCACTGTGTTTCGTATATTTTTTTGTCCAGCTATTTACAACCTCCACCAGTATCAGTTTTAAAGTAATCTGTTTGTTTAATTTTACTAACAAGTTAAAATGAAGATTTATGTAATATTTAGAAGACAAATTAATTTTATTAATTAAATTTAAGAATACTTGTAAATTTTTCTGTCGCCTTGGTAGCCTATTAGTATTTTATGACCTTATAAATAATGTCGAGTTAATATTTCTATGGTTATGCAATTAAAACTGTTTCTGTACTTTTCCCGCAATTTGTTACAAACTAACTTTGATGTCTTCGTGCTTAGTGTTTTGCGGATGTTCTTGGATACTAGTGAGATCCTGTAAAAAATCACATAAAGAATAATGTGATCAATGAGAAAAAATAAAACTTCAAAATATCAAGTTTAGTGTTTCATAGAACTATTGTAGGCTACTTTATATGGATTTATGGGGGTTAGAGTCGTTGGAAAAGTTTATTATTTTACAATTGTTTTTGTCTAACTGGTTAGGCTATATTATTACGCCGTTAGGTATTTTCAACATACAAGTAGTAAATGTACAGAGCCTACAATTAAACATTTTACTCAAAGACTGAAAAAAATATTAGAAAAATAAAGATCTTACATTTTAATAATTTAGGCAAAACTATGTTACACTATGTTACTATGTCACATTAAAATTTACTCAAGTTATCATCGTCAGTAGTCCTATATTTGAAATTAACATAAGCTCAAACTTTTATGATTCTATTAAAATCGCTATAATTCAGATCAATAACCCAAGACAGACCATGCGCATGCGCTATCCATACATGTCAGGAAGTAGACATGACAGAACGAACCAGATTTAACAATGCCAATTATTATTACTATAATACAAAATCAAAACTTAATCTAAAATTTGTAAACATAACTTTAAAGGTTCTCATAGTTGTTGAAGTACTGTTATTGAAGTTGATGGGCGAAATCAGCTGTTACATGTTCGAATAAATCAAACAATACAACCTTGGACATGTTCTATGATATTTTGTTGCTCACGGACGGACGTACACCTACTTTTATAGAATTGGATATTTTACTACGCCAGACCACTTGGTACTTAGTGGCAATAAATAATGTGTAGGCATCTTCTTCCTCATTCACGAAGATTTATTTAAAACAGGCCAAGCCAAGATTTGAAATTATTCCTACGTACTAAATCATAGGTTTAAACAATTATTATTTAACTTTAAAACTTGAGTTTTGAATGGTATCCCATGCGTTTTTACTTGTAAAGCGTTTTAAAAATACGAACAACTGTATCTCTTAAACAGCTTTGTTTAGGAAGTATATAAAGGAAAAATAAATGTCTCATTAAATGTTTTATTACAAAATACCATTAAACCATGTTTTCTGAAATATCATTTTACCCATATAAAATGGCAGGTGGTTAACAAATTAATATAACAACTATTTAAACATGATGCAGGTCTGCCTTCTAGCTGAAGCCTGTTTCTGATGCATATGGCCATGTTTTTCCAGTTAAAACGTTATTTCAGGCAAAGGCATTGTTGCTTTTTCTTGAAACAAGTTTTTATGGTTTTAAATTGTACACTAGGACAAGCTCTACTTTTCTGCCTCTCTTGTTGGGTGCCATTACTACCCTCCTCCTCCAAGCTGGATTTTTCAGCATTTTTTTCTTGTTTTTTCTGCTTCTTTTCCCAGTACCGAAAAAGTCTCGTAAAAGTACCGTATTTGTGAAATGTTTGCAGAGCAACTACTGAAAGCCTCACGGTGTCACCTTGATGCAGTTTTTCATCGAGTAGCTACATTGGAAGATGTAAATGATGTTTTTGCTGCAGGTATCCACTGTCATCCACAAGAACTGTATTAGTAGTAAATACATTTTGAATTATCAAAGAGGTGTTGAAAAAGATGCAGCTGATAAAATTGCTGATTCTGACGGTATAAGAGAATGGCTAACAACGTTTGTGGATACACTAAAATTTGAAACTAAAGGAGACCTAATTGCATACCTGCGCAATGAATTTAACGAGAAATATTTGACCAGTGACATACATATTTCAAATAGAAGGATGAAACCATGTATTAAGCACCAAATTATGGAGCACTTTGGTGATATTTTTTTTAACTAACTCACAGGATCTCTCTATATCACAAATTGTATTTTCAAATAGGAAAACTGCGGCACAACTTGTGGAAGAAATTTGAAACGCTGATTTTGTTAAAGAATGTCCTGAAATCATGCGCAGTAATATTAAAACTATGATTTTGGTTTAGAAAATACTGACTACGAAGAAAATTTTTTTTTAAAGAAGTAAATAACAAAGTACCAAAATCCTGGTTGAAATATTGCTTAGCTATGTTTCCCTCCTACCGAACTTCTCACTAATGTCAGTTAAATTGCCAATCAGTTTTTCAGATACTATTTTATTTAATACACAATGGTTCACAGAGCAGCCCTCTGCACGTTGTATTAAATACAATATTTGAGTTAATTAATATATTTTAGAAATTTGTGTGATTTAAGTAAAACATAGTGAGTATTGAAATAATTATGGACTTTAACTATTACCATATACATATACATGGTTGTCTCAACAAAATTTTATTAGCTTGGAATTTAAATGAATAAGTATGGCTTCATATTACCTGGTTTGTATTAAAGGCATTGTTTGAAATGTAAAGGCATGGTTTGATGAATTTATTCAGGCTATGAATTAACGAAAATTATTTGAATATATTATAACGAAGAAAACGTTAAAACGTGCAGTGTGATTGTCAAATACATTGTGTGTAGAAATGAATTAATTAGTAGCTGCCAGGCCCCAATTCAACACTCTGTTTAAACAGTAACGTTCAGAAATTAATATAAATGTTATTTACTGTTAAAAGTAAATCCTTTTAATTTTATTAAACCATTAACATCCCAAATACCTGGTGTTGTCATGTCAAAGGATGTCACTCAGTATCTATAACATGAGTGCATGCTTACTTTATTAAACAGTAACTATTCTCTTTGTGCAATCAGCATAAACAGTCTGCTTCACTCAGTCCTTCTACACCTAGAAATGGCATAATCATCAAGCAAAGCTTTACAGTAGAGTAAAAACAAAATATTAAAACTATGTAAATAAATATTGAGCTTGACATGTGAGAAGATATACTTGATAGAATAAACTTTGTACACAAAATCTAACAACTAATTTGTTATTAACTTAAACGAGTTTGAACGACAAGTCGCCATCTTCAGTGATGCACGAGCTGCAATTGTGACAGGTACCCTCCACCTAGTAATACTTAATAATAATAATAATGTAATATAAAGTAATAGAATAGAATAGGTAGAGATGCAGGCTTATTATATTTCTGAGATCGAGGTTTAGAGAAAAAGTAAGGGGGGAACCTTAGTTGGAAGCATCAAGATATGCAGTAGGCAGTCTGAAAGCAACCGCGTCCGTGAGTAGACTCATAAATGGGTGGAATTATGCTTGCCTTTGCCTTGTGTGATTAGAGTTAGTTTAGTTTAGTACAGGACAATGTTAAATCAACTACCCGTTTACCGCTTCTTTAACGAACCTTCTCACCAGCAACCATCCTGACAACGCACGTACGTCCGCAAGAGGACAGAAGGCACAGCCCGACCAGGGAAAACGCCATCGCTGGAGGAGCAGGACCAACACCACCTATAATACAAGGCCTCAGCGCTCAGGCGTGACGTCAGCAAAGGAAGGCCTAGGCTCACGTAGTAAATGCAGCTGTATAGAAATCGTTCGCTTTATTAACAAGCTCAAACTGTCACAAATTATTTTCAGCCCTAAATTTTGACTTTATAAGAATAATATATTTATTTCTATTCATATTTATTGATATTAAATTAAAAGAATATTAATATTTATAAAGATTTAATCTTGAAATATGAAATGTAAAAAAAATACGTTTTGCATTTTTTGTTGTTGTAAACAATACCGGTATTTGCTTTTTATGGAAAATATACTAACTTTATAAAACATCCTAAATATTATAGCCTATATGCCCTAATTTAAATTAGTAGCCTTTCAAATTGCATGCTATATTTTTTTTAGAAAAACAAAATACTAATTACAATAGTAGAACTAACATCTCTGTAGGCCTAATTATTAGCCTACAGCTTCAGGTTACTAAGCTTTCTATTATTATGTTCTTTGCCAGACTAAATTTGGTCTGGTTTAGAATCTAACCAGTTGTTTCTAATACACTTTAACAAGTGAACTAAATCAATTAAGTAAAACAAAGGCCTATCTTTATCACAAGGATGAGGATACACAATGTTTGTAGATTGGTTCTGGGCGAACATTCTCATTGCTTTACTATTTATGGCATTGTTGTCACTGGTAACACAAAATATTTTGTAGCCTATTTCTTCTAAATTAGCTATAATTGTTGTTATGAACTTGAAGAGTATTTAATGATCTACATTAGACATTGGTGATATAATAATATGTATAACTTCTTTAAAACTTGAGTTAATGCAGGTTATCATAAAAACATAAGCGGTAGATGCTAAACAAGTATTAATACAAGCTGTACCTAATATTTCCAGCTTTATAATCTAAGTATGGTTTAATGTGAATTTCATTTATTAGTAATACCATGTGCTTTTAATTTTATTTTATGTATTTAAAAACTTGTCTTGCATATTGTCTTTCTTCCAAAGTTGGATCACTTAAGAAATTTATTACAAACTGATTTAATGGTTTCATGGTGTGGTAATATAAGAGAAGCTGAATGTTTTAAAAATTTGTAAGCATGAAGACTAATTGTAAAAATTAATAAGGCTAAAATCAAGGAAGTGCTACATGAATATCTGTATCTTTCTTTTAAATTGGTATGCAGTTGCAATTGTTCGCAAATGAGTAATAATCCTGTATCTTTGTCATCAGTTATATTTAAAAGAATATCTAAAACATGCTTTATGATTTGTGTTTTTATTTCTTTCTTGTGATTGTCAATAAGGCCTAATATCATTTTAATCACTTCATGAGCATGCTTCTATTTTGTTTAATACCTCATAAATCTCATTTATATTGTTTGTAATCAAGGATGTTCTACTTTTATTTTCAGAGCCATACAAAAATAATTCTACTTTCAAATTTTCATTTATTACAATTGCATAGGTCACAATAGGTCTTGGCTTGTATTGTATTTAAATATTGTTACATTGGTTTTATTTTTAATTTTAACCCAACCTTCAGGAATGTTAAAACATTTAGGAACTCCGCATAATTACAATAACTTGGTGTTTATTTGTATCTTAAATATCCTTGTTTACTCTCTTCTAGGGCTAGAAACAACATATTTTGTGCAATTAACTTCTTTTTTCACCGCTGCTCAGACGAAATTTAGTATTTTTTTGGAGATAGTGGGGACAATTAGGAAATAGGCGAGGAACTGCATCTGTATGAAGGCGAGGACACTTTAAATTTACTGTAACAATTGGCGTAAATTTACTTTACGACCCTAGGCTAACCTTTGGCAACAGGAGTGCAAGAATAATTAAAAAAAAATCTAAAAGGTTCTAACCTATGGTATTTAGTCACAGTATGTTTACTTGTATTCAACATTTAACAGTAGAATGTAAAATAATGTCGTTAAAATAATGAATGCAGGTGAGCCGGACTGGCAGCAAGGGTCCGTTACACAATAGTCAAACTATAACTAACCTAACAGTGTTTCCTGTCCCGCATTTATACAATACTCAAATACGTGGCTTAAGACTACGTTACATTAGTAGGGCGTTAACAATTTCCTCGCGTTATTATAACTAGCATAACATAAACTCTATGACTAAGCAAGTTACTAAACTAATACTAATCTCAAACAATACATTATTTTTACTTGTATTACTATAGAATTTTGTAGGGCCCTTATACATTATTTACAATTATTTAATATAATTTGTTGATATATAAATTTTCCCAGGCATCTATTAAGTTTAGTTTCTTTTTTCAATAATACAGAGTTTTCTTTTTTAAATGATGGTTCTCATCTAAACAATGTTTTGCCATAGGAGATTTATCTGGCATATATTGTACTTTAAATTAGAAACATGTTTTTTAATTCTTGTCTTCACGTTTCTTTTAGTTTGGCCTATATATTTATTCGGACGCATTTCACATACTATATATACTAAATTATTTTGTATATACAATACATTCCCCATTTCTCCACCAGCCACCTCAACATTTTCACAAAAATTATATTAAAACAACGCATAATCATCAGATTACATTTTTTTTCATTTAATATTGAACCATCTATATTTTGTGTATAGAGTTTGTTCCATCTTCTCAGTAAAAGTTTATACAATGTACTCCATATGTATTGCATTTAAAAACACCAATAAAAATAATTTGTTTCTAGGAGATGTATAGTAAGTTTTTTGCTCTAGTACTAAATGAATTGCAATAGAATAATACATCAGTATTACAATTTGCCAGGATGACCACTTCTATAGTTTATAACTTTATAAAGTTACTAGGGGAGACCCCTGCGTGCTCCGCACGCCAACCCCCAACGTCACCTTCTAAAAACATAGTTATGTTTTATTTATAATAAAGGTGTATGATTAATAATAACCTCAAAACGAAGATAGTAAATAATGTATATGTTCAATTTAAATTATTTCTTATATTATTTTATAACAGCAGTTATAATAACGGTTAAAAGAACCAGCAAGGCTCAGGTCTACTCTTTAAATTCCTAACCTAAAAGCTAGAAATACAAAAATAATTGCTTCAAATTTTGAAATCAGCTGTTAATGGAAATATTGGAGCAAATAAATCCTATACTATTAAACGAGGGAGTTCTGTATGTATCCAAACTTTAA
>JAGFPH010003380.1:41616-57293 GCA_018207615.1 Philaenus spumarius | reverse complement strand
ATTTTCAAGATAACAAGCTGAGACTCAGCATAAATGTTTAAAATATATATTTTAACTCCTATGTCAAGTTTCAATTCGATATATTAAAATTCGGGCAATTTAGAATGAGCCAACGATTCATATATGAATAAGATGTCCCCTTTTAGTGATTTCCCCTGCTGCAAAATACATACCTGCATTATCGATTTTTTTCCAGACAAACCATTGCTCGGACGAAATAAATACATATAACCTTTTTTGTTGAAAAATACCTCCCCTACACGGTGGTATTTTTTATTTTCCTCTATCTTTATCCCAGCTCAAAATATTAAGGATAATAGACAAAAAAAATGATAATCGATTTTTTTTTCGACTTTGGGAAATCGATAGACTGGTAAACTTTTTTTTATGTTAATCTACATACTTTAATGTACTTATAAAAAAAAATTCAGCCGTATTGCAAATTACTGGTACTTTTGGTCTAAATTGACCTTTACCGACTGGCCTAATATACTTAATTCTTGTATTTATAGTATTCAAATAAGTGCCTACTACTAACTAGATCCTACCTTTAAGAGCATAAAATATACTTAATTCTATTTATACAATAGTAAGCACATGCAATTTCTTACAACTCATATTTAATTTTGGTTTAGTATGAGTATTATCTTTTTTATGTGTTTAGATACACATAAAAAAGATACTCTGTACTTTATTACTTTCTGCGAAATAAGCCAGATATTTTTAATTTTAGATGGACGATGACATTTCTTACAAAATACAATAGAGCAGGGTAGAGTGAACAGCTTTGTCGAGTGCATTCTTGACCTTTTGTAATGATACTCTCGTAGCTTTAG
Organism: Philaenus spumarius; assembly: GCA_018207615.1. NCBI lineage: Eukaryota > Metazoa > Arthropoda > Insecta > Hemiptera > Aphrophoridae > Philaenus > Philaenus spumarius. Next base: position 56,457 of record JAGFPH010003380.1, on the reverse strand, counting down.
TGTGAAGTGAAGTCATTAAGAACTTTTTAACAGTGAAGAAAAGATGTCCAGATTCACTTCTTTGATTTCAAACTCTATTGTCTTCGCAAACTTTTAAAAGGTGTGTTTCTTATATAAGCGAGGTAGCGCTCTGTAAATTTTATTTCTGGCTTGATATTTTATTTCACATATATTAATATGTTTCACTGAAATTAAGTTACGTTTATAAGGGTTTTTTTTTATTGTAAAAATTAAATCAATAAACTAAGTTTATAAAATAGAAAATAGCTGGTACAAGTATATAATTTTCAACGAATGTACTAGAATGTATTGTTAGTTAACCGGTAAATTAAATGGCAATGCCAGGAATTATATATATTACAGTATATGATATAAAATCATATATTTTTATTTTAATATATTTTGCTTTAGCTATAGTGGAGGAGTCGTGTTACCTGGTAATAAACAAGACATTTAAATAATGTAAAATTTAGAAAAATATTTGGTGTTTTTTATTACTATATTTGTTTTGTCCAAGCACTATGTATGCTAAAAATAATTAAAAACAGACTCAATATGTGGATACCTTAATTTGGTTACAGCATAGCTATTTAACGAAATTTCTATGTTTTAATAATATAATACACACATTCTTTAACCAAATTATTACAATAGATATTCTTCAATAAGGTAACTAACCCGAACACAGATAAGCTAGAAATAATTTAAACCAGTATTAAGCGCGAAATACGCGAGTAAGACAAGACTACGCGTACTCTAATCATATTATGTATATAATGTGTATAGTTCGCACAAAATAATTTTATAATAGGCGCAGGAGTAATTTTTAGTAAAAACTACAAGCATGAGTGCGAGGAAAGATTGATATTGGTTTGGAAAGAAAACGATTCAAAGACTGTAAGCAACATAAAATACAAGTTTTTTATTATATACATATGCACCCCCAGTTATTGAAGCAGAAAGAAGCAGCTCCCATTTAAAAGGAACAAGATAAATAAATCACAGGGGGACTTTGTCTTCCATAACTTGTAATCAACATAATCATGAAACTTGTAGTGTAAAAGAAACAATCAACTGTAATTAGGATCTTTTGTAAGAGGTATTATTATATGAAATCTCAATGGTACTCAATCTTAAACAACTGATGCGGTGTCCACACCAATGTTCGTATTAAAAAGTGCGTGTTTTGACTTTAACGATCTCCACACGGAGTGAAATATATGTGTGTTTTTGTGTTCTTGTGTATGTGATATGTTTATAAAAACCTGATGATGGGTATTTAATGCCCGAAATTGCAATTGTTTTATTAAGAGAGAAAACAAAAAGAATCAACAGACGTGAGTACTCACATGCAATATAATATAATTATATAATTGATCCGTGGCTAATATGATTGATTCAAAAAGTATAAAACATGGTTGAAATACAAAAACTTGGACGATTTTTAACAAATTTGAAGTTTACGGCCATTTTGTGAGCTTACCGTTAGAGATACGGAACAAAACCAAGAATGGAATTTTGTTTAAAATCTAATGTTATTAGTTTTTAAATTCAACTTACGGTTAAGCCACAAACTGGCTTTGGAAAAAAGCTTACACTGAGAGAAACGGTCCGGCCGCCATTTTATTTTATTTAAGTTGTTAAAAATGAAAATGGAAAAAACCATATATATACATGGATCGTCCTAGGGATAAGGAACAGTCATGCAAAAAATTTACAAAATCGGTCAAGGCGTTTGGCCGTAATCGTGAGACAGACACACAGACGAAATGCCGAACGGTCGAGTTAAAACGGAGACCTCGCTTACGCTTGGTCAATTATTTCCATAAAATAAAATTATTTATTACTCCAAAATGAAAAGCCTACTGGTTATTTGTACAAAAATGTATAAATGTTTTCTTTGTACGTTTACGCTTAAAAAAATAAAACATTCTTACATTGTAAGTTTTTTGTGCTGATTTTCGGAATATTCTCCTCAATTACTAAAAATATTGTGTTTCACCAATAATACATATTTTATCATATTAAAATTTAACAAAACTATATAAATGCATTTTAGAACCCAATACGTGCCAAATTGGTGGAATTGCAATTTTTAGAAACTGAAGAATTAGCAAAGATTAAAAAGAACTGGCGTACACTTTGTAAAGCATAATTATACTGGTAAGATGTAATATTAAGGATAAACGAAATACATTTATTTATAAGTCTGTTCCCGAACTTATGGTATTTTTAATTAATTGTAACAATAATCTATGGATGAAAGATTTAAGACTTCCACAAGATGTGATATTTTTTTTTAAAGTATAAAAAATGGAATTAAAATCGATTTAATATTTTGTTGTTAATTTATAATAATAATTAATAATTCAGAAGCACCTTCTGAAATTATTTAACATACCATCTATGATATATAAGTTATAATATTTTGGGATACAAATCTTGTCTCCCCTTAAAAACCTAATGGTAAAACAAGATTTTTGTTTTTTTTATTATAAGAATTATTACTGGTTGTTATGTTCTGTTAGTATACAAAATTTGATTGCTTTATTTATATTTTGTGTTAGTTTAAATCATGTTTGTTTACTATAGTTAGCTATTTTTATATCATATAATGGCTGTATAAGCATTTATGAAACATTTTCTATAAGTTGTAAGTTTCCAAACAAAATCACTTGGTATTTAAAAACAGTATTATCCTAGCCATTTAAATCATGTAAAAACATCGGTCGATAGTGCTTCATCACATAGAATAAAGAAGATTTAGCTTACACATTTCAAATGGAATTTTAATACTGTTATTTGTGCTCAGTAATACAATAAAATTGGCTATTTCAGATGATTTGTAATTTCATCCGAGAGAAAATAATTCAAACTGACAGAATGAAATACAATAACCCCTTAGCACGGCTGAAATACAATAATAACATTAGTTTTATAAGTTGTGTTTGAATTATTGTCATTTAAAATTTTTAAATTGTCTACAACAATAATCACTAAACGAGAACTTCATACAATACAGTTTAATTTTACATTAATTTATAACTTCAAACGCTATTCTAACTCCCTTTGCAGAATATACTTCTAACTCCCCTCCGGTCTTAATTTATGCAGAATGTACAACAGGTAAGTTGTTTTTGAACCAAATTAAAACATACAATTTTGGTTTGTATTACGTTGATTATTCATTATTTTGAGTAGACCTACTTTTTTTACTTTCTCACTATTGGCCCTACTATAGTAGCCTATAGAGAAAGTATAGTGATCGCAACAAAATCGATGTTGAGATTTTTGTGGAAATGTCCGTTTTGGGACTCCCTGAGTCCAAAAAAGTGGTTTTTACAAAATGTCTGTCTGGATGTATGTATACAAAGCTAGAGAGAAAACTGTTCGATCAATTTCGAACACATTTTGCACCAAACATGTCAATTAGGCCTATATATATTCATGAAAAAGGATTTTGAAAAATGTTGAAAAAACCCCTTTTGGTCAAAAAACCCCCATAAAATCAGTTATTATTTTGTTATAAAAAAGGCTCGAATGATTTTGATCAAATTTGACTTATTTGTAGCCCTTAATGTACCCTACCATATTCAGAAAACCGTATCTTTCTAAAAATTCTTGTTTAGCTAATAATAATAATAACAGATTTTTGGGGTTTTTTTGGCCAAAAATGGGGTTGTTTTTCAAAACATTTCAAAACCATTTATCGTGCATCTATGCAGGCCTAATAGACGTGTTTTCTGCAAATTTGTTCGAAATCGATTGAATAGTTTTCTCTCTAGCTAATAATAATAATAATATTTATTAGTTAATCTCCCACTTAAATATCACCTCTCCTACCCCACTTACAATTATGAAGTCACAATGAATCTGTTTAATAATTTAAATATATTTGTGAGAAAGTATTTGCCAGTTCATGGTACCGTTTATTTTACTAAAATTTCTAAAATTGAATTAATACGGTAACTGTAGCGCATTTAAAACTTTACTTATTATAAATGTATAATGTTAAAAATATGTTAAACATATAATTAAGAATACGAAACTGCAATTAATATTCAATTACCCAGACATTATACAGTGTGTCAGTGTGTCACAGTAAAACCTTATATATAGTGAACTATAAAGTTTTGGATTTTATACATTGAAACTAGTAAGCCCCCGTGAAAAATCACAGGCTGATTAATTAGATCAGAAATACATCATTTAAAAAACAAACTATTTAAAAGCAACATCGATGAATACTTATAACTAACATAACTACATGCTATGCCTACATAACTATGCTGACAGGGATTTTTAATTCGGTAAATGTGTACAATAATAAGTCTTAATAAACGGTACCAGGAACTGGCACATACTTTCTCACAAACATATTTAAATTACTAAACAGATTCACAGTGACTTGTAGGGTGGGGTAGGAGAGTTTTTTTTATTAAAGTTGGAGATTAACTAATAAATATTATTATTATTATCTAGAGAGAAAACTATTCGATCGATTTCAAACAAATTTGCACCAAACACGTCAATTAGGACTTTATAGATGCACGTAAAAAGGTTTTGAAAATTTTTGAAAAACAACCCCCTTTATGGCAAAAAAACCCCCAAAAATCAGTTATTATTATTATTAGCTAAACGAGAATTTTTAGAAAGATGCGGGTTTCTGTATATGGTAGGGCACATTAAAGGCTACAAATAAGCCAAATTTTATCAAAATCGTTAGAGCCGTTTTTTTATAAAAAAATAATAACTGATTTTTTGGGGGTTTTTTGGCTAAAAAGGGGGTTGTTTTTCAAAATTGTTCAAAACCCTTTTTCGTGCATCTATACAGGCGTACTGGACATGTCTGGTGCAAATTTAGTTGAAATCGATCGAATAGTTTTCTCTCTAGCTTTGTCTACATACATACATACAGACATACAGACATACAGACATACAGACATACAGACATACATACATACATACAGACAGACATTTTGTAAAAACCACTTTTTTGGACTCAGGGGGTCCCAAAACGGATATTTCCACAAAAGTCTCAACATCGATTTTTTTGCGATCACTATACTTTCTCTATACTATAGTATAGTGAGAAAGTAAAAAACTGTTGGCCTATTTTTAAACATTTTTATTTACATAATTTATTATAATATTTAAATAAAGATAAAAATACTACCTTCAATTGCTTTTTATTTCATATTTAAAGATGAGTCCTCTGTCATAGCTCAACGGCTATGGTACTTGCCTCATAAGCAAGACGTCCCGGGTTCAAACCCCGCGGGGGACCATAAAATATTAAAAACCCAAAAAAACATGCTCGTTAGCCGAAAGGCCCAAAGTGGCATGGAAAGCAAAAAAAAAAAAAAAAAAAAAAAAAACATATTTAAAGATCAAATGATTTAGAACTTATTAATATTATTGTAAAGAAATTAATATGGAATATGTTTACATGTTGTACGAAGATGTGCGAATGTTTCCGAAGCTAAGCTAATATATTTCTTCTTTAAATAATTGTCTAATGTGTATATTGAAGATAAAACAAATATATTTAAGATTTATAAACAATTTATAACCTCAAAGCAAATATTATAACGTATATTATATAGAATACATTAGTTCTATAACTCATATTTAAAAAAATCAACTTCACAAGAAATTATAACGATTGAATTTGTAAACATAACCCAAACTATAATCTACACTGGGTTTGTTTAAGTGTTACAGATGATGGGTGAAATCAGCTGTTGATGTACGAATGTTTCCGAAGTTAAACAAAAAACTAGGGGAGACCCCTGCGTGCTCCGCACGCCAACCCCCCACCCCCCAACTCCCTGTTGGAACCCGTTGTGTGCCGTTGGAACCCGTTGTATAGTCAGCAAGGCTCGGGTCTACACTTTAATAAAAACCTAACCTAAAAATTGATTTAAAATTTGAAATAAACTGTCAATGAAAATATTAGAGACTACAGCTGATTACTGAATCAACAATAAACATTACAAATCAGACCTAAAACACACCAACAATAACATAACCTAAATCAAATCATCTGTTGACATTTGAGTAAGTTTAAAGTAAACAACTTATTTATTTGAAACTCAATTAGTTTGTCAGCTGTTTAAAATCAAATTACAGTATTTCCTATTTAGCCTAGTTGTAGCATAGGCTACTGATGCATTTTTAAAACTCGGAATAAAACTAAAATAAAAGTGTAAATCAAATATTTAGCTTTACAGTGACTTAGAACTGGAAATTATCTTTTAAATAAAAAAAGAATCATCAAAATCGTTTAAGTATTAACTTCAGGAAGTGAGTGAACTAAAATCAGGAATTGTTTTAAATATATAGATAGATAATAGGTATCTTTTCTTTAAATTTGCATAAAAAAATAATATATTGATGATAAAATGTTGTATTTATATTCATTTTATAACCTTTAAGCAAATCTTATAACGTATTATAGCCTACATCAGTTATTTATCTTATGGTTTAAGAAAATCAACTTCACAAGAATTATATAATAATTAATTGAAGTTGTAAACGTAACCCCAAAGTATAATCTTTGCTAGGTTTGTTTCAGTATTACAGATGATGGGTGAAATTAGCTGTTATATTATAGTGTTACTCGCGTACGTACACTAGCTTTTATAGGAGTTGATAAATAAAAAAATATTCAATAACACGGGCGAAATATTTTGTCAGCCGTAACTCTCCAACGAAGTATTTTCAGAACTATGATTCCGTGAATATTTTTCGTTATTTTTGCTAGTAGAGTCAGCTCAGAAAATGTTCGGAACATTATGCGAATCACTTATTATTTTAGTTCATTACTTGAAAACATTTAGTTTCTGGAGTAATAATTATGTGTATTGTGGACAACTACCAAGAAATACGTTTTTATGTGTGTATTTTGCCGTTAAGGCTGGTAAAAGAATTGAGGAAAAAGCGCCATGAACTTCGTTCTTGACAGGGGTCCCACGACCGCACACAATAACTTTTTTTTATTACGTTTACTATTGTTGTATTGGTTACAGCGTGTTTACAATACACCGTCTTCTATTAATACATTCAAGGATAACATTAATTTTCTTTACAATTCATTATAAGCTATTTTATATTTTGTATGAAATAACAGAATTTTATGGTTTTGTAGGTACTTGACATTGTCTTAAAATAAAATACAAAACAGCAGAGTACAGAACAGACACTAAACAGGTCGGTAGAGAACATACTTGACCTTTGGTAATGATACCAGGTAGCTTCAGCTGAGGAGTGAAATCATTAAAAACATTTTAACGGCGAAATCAAGCTATTCTGATTCACGTCTTTGATTTCAAACTCTGTTGTCATTGCAATATTTTTAAAAGTTCGGTTTGTTCTTATATTCGTGAGGAAAAGCATAAGTAACATAATGTCCCCGATCATTAGACATATCTTTAAATTAAATATATCTTTCTGCTTATAAGAAATTATTGCACTAAGTGGATATTTAATAAATAACAGGGGAATCATTTTAGCTTCCATAATTTGCAGTCAGCCCCTGAAACTTGCACTAGATTAGACTAGTTGACCCTAGTTAGAATGCTGTGGTTAGTACTTGTGGCGATTTAGGCCTATTAAGTCCTTATATTAACAATTAAATTCAGTTCATACTATTTTTTTGCGAGTATTTCGGAAACCCATTGATCATATATTTTCCTGGGTAGTGATTGTCAACAACACTTAAAAGTAGACAGTTTGTGAAAGCTAAAGCAAAAATTTACCATTAAAAACATATTTAATCAAATCTAAAATTAATGGAATAAATAGTCGGGGTATTTATTGTTCCATCTTCCTGCTAATGGTAACACAGTTAATGTAAGCAATTCAATTAAGTCATAGGAGGAAGTTGATTTGACGTCCATAATTTGCAATGAACGCATGGAAAAGATGTGTAAAATAACAATTAATTATTTTAAACTAGTAAGCCCCCGTGAAAAATCACAGGCTGATCAATTAGATACACATCAGAAATACATCATTTAAAAAACAAACTCTTAAAAACAACATTAAGAAATACTTATCTAGGCCTACATAACGATGATGACGGAGATGTTTACAATAATAAGGATTATAAAACTGTAGGCCTATTTGTTAAACTTTTTTATTTACAAAATCGTGTTTTTATATATTTAAAGAAAGATAAAAATAGTATCTTTTAATTGCTTTTTATTTCATATTGATAGATCAAATGATTTAGAAGTTATTAATATTATAGTAAAAAAATGAATAATCGAATATGTTTATATCTTGTAGGAAGATGTACAAATGTTTCCGAAGTTAAACGAATAAATCTCTTCTTTAAATTTGTGTAAACAAATATATTGATGATAAAAGGTCATAACGTTGTAAACATAACCAAAAACTATTAATCTACACTGGGTTTGTTTAAATATTACAGATGATGGGTGAAATCAGCTGTTTAGATGTAGGAAAGTTCCCGAAGTTAAAGGAATAGTGGTATATTTCTTTAAATTTGTATAAAAAAATATATTGATGATAACAGGTTGTATTTATATATTTTTAATAACCTCAAAGCAGATACTATAACGTATATTATAGCATACATTAGTTATTTAGCTCATATTTAAAAAATCACCTTAACAATACATTATAATGGTTGAAGTTGTAAACATAACCTCAAACTATAATATAGATTGGGTTTGTTTAAATATTACAGATGATGGATGAAATCAGCTGTTATATTAAATGTTACTCACGTATGTTAAATGTTCGCACCTACACTCGCTTTCATAGGTTTTACTAGCAAACTTCCGTGAAAATCACAGGCTGATTAATTAGAAACACATCAGAAATACACAATTTAAAAAACAAACTATTTACAAACAACATTGAAGTCTACTTATCTAGGCCTGCCTAAACATATAACCCCAAACTATAATCTACACTGAGTTTGTTTAAGTATTACAGATGATGGGTGATTTAATCTAGGTACATTGATGGGTGATTTAATCTAGGTACATAGTTAGTTTTGGTCTTGAAATATTTATTGGATTACAGGCTTTCATAGGAGATAGAGATCATTCAAATTTGTCGAATTTAAGGCGAGTGATGGACCTCCAAACAACATAAATTTTCATTTTTCCAAAATTTGCCTTTAATTAAAGATCCATATCTCAAATTCTTATTAAATTATTCTATATATTTTAACCTAAGAACCTTCAGTGAAATACCGGCTTTCATTTGAGTCATTGATTATTGAAATTGGGCGAGTTTTACGCGAACGCACTGTGGACAACCAACATAAAGTTGAATTTTTTCTAAACTTTTCCGAAATTGTCTTTATAAAATCCATTCCTTCTTTTGTTAACCATATGTTTATATCATATGTTCATGGAACATATGATTGAATATTCTTTCATATGTTCCATTATTTTTGATTTAGATTTTGATAGTGAAAAGGTATTTATTTTGTAAGTCCAATTTCATTTTGTTTAGGCTTTCAAAGACTTTTATTATGTATCTGCTGAATTTCAACCATGAAACTATGAATTTGTAGATGAGGTGATTATTATTATTTGCTTTATTATTAATTTTCAGTTATTGTATTATTTGTGTGTTCTCAAATCCAGTTGTATTTACTATAGGTCTTGGTAGGAACACCAAATATACTAAATGGAAGCGTAAACAACACGAAGTGGAAACTAGAACGAAAACTGGGAATTTATAGGCCTAATTAGTATAAGATACTGTTTGGTATTTAAATGTACAATTATATATCAAAATAAAGATAAAAATGTGATCTTTTGATGACTTTTAGTTAAATTCGGTTTTTTTTTTTAGTTTTAAATATAATTATGTTTAAACTCATGTATGTTTATGGTTATGCATGATCACTTTGTTAGCATCGGCGTTAATTTAGAATGTAACAAAATGTTTCAAATAGAGTTTTTAATTTTAAATTTATAGGCCTAATTAGTATAAGATATTGTTTAGTATTTAAATATACAATTATATATCAAAATAAAGATAAAAATTTGATCTTTTAATGGCTTTTAGTTTCATTCAGATTGTTTGTTTAGTTTTCAATATAACTATACGAACTCGGAAAAGAAAAACAGATTTTTTTTTTAATACATAAGATTCTTCAAAACGAACAGATTGTTTTGGGTTAGATTGACTAACTTATAGCAAACAAAAACCAAAATCAACTAAAAATGCTTACTATATTTTAATTCAATTCAAACATTGGTTGTTACATTATATATATATAAAACAGCTAAGTTGGATCAAAAACTGAACATAATTTTAGGTTAAGCCTACAATGAAAAAAAAACACGTTTATTTGCAACCAATTTAGAATCAGGTTTTTTACAAATTTTCCCAACTTTCAGTTTTATTAGAGTAGGTAAAAGCAAACAAAAGGTTTACTGTATCTATACTAATATTATAAAGAGGTAAAGTTTGTTTTTTTGTTTGTATGTTTGTAGGGGGTAGGCCCTAATCTCTGGCATTACTGAACCGTTTGAAAAAATAGTTTTACTAATAAAAAACTGCACTATCCCTGAGTAACATAGGCTATAATTCATTTCGATAAAAACCTTTTTCTATTTCAATATTTGTAAATTTAGTCAGAAAAAATTCTTAGGTTAGGTCTAGAATGATAAACCAACACATGTATTTACATTTATTACCATAGCAACCAATTGAATAAAATAACATAATATAGCTGTTTGCTCCAATATTTCCATTAACAGCTGATTTCAAAATTGGAAGCAATTATTATTTTTGTATTTCTAGCTTTTAGGTTAGGGTTTTAAAGTGTAGACCTGAGCCTTGCTGGTTCTTTTAACCATTATTAAAACTGCTGTTATAAAATATAAGAAATAATTTGATTTAAACATTTAACATTATTTACCATCTTAGTTTTGAGGTTATTATTACTACTACACCTTTATTATCAATAAAACATAACATATGATTTTAGAAAGTTCCGTTGGGGTTTGGCGTGCGGAGCACGCAGGGGTCTCCCCTAGTCTTCTTTTAATTTGTATAAACAAATATATTGATGATAAAAGGTTGTATTTATATATAGTTTATAACCTCAAAGCAAATATTATAACGTATATTATAGCATTCATTAGTTCTATAGCTCATATTAAAAAAAATCACTGCACAAGAAATTATAACGATTGAGGTTGTAAACATAACCCCAAACTATAATCTACACTGGGTTTACAGATGAAGGGTGAAATCAGCTGTTATATTATATGTTACTCACGCACTTACGTATGTTTATTACACTATATGGTTTATTTAACATATAATTCAAATACAAATTACACTCTAAAAATAATGTGTGACAAATAACATGAGTTTAAAATAAGTTGTTTAGATTCACAATAAACAAGTGTTTGATTAATCAGTGTTTCCCAAGAACAGCAGTGCAGGTATACATTTATCTATATATATATAAAATCCAAATACCACTGACTGACTCACTCGTCACGAAATCTCAAAAACCAACGAACGGACTTGAATTAAATTTGGTATGTAGCTTCCTCTAGGGCCATAGGTGCTCGCTAAGAAAGGGTTTAAAAAAATTCGAAATTTTAGGGTGGAATTGGGGAGAGGGGTCAAAGTGGACCGGGCCAGCTAGTACTTTATAAAATGGGAGTGTTTCTTGTGCAAGGATAAAACTACACGTAGTTATTCAATGACCACAGCAGTGGATAACTTAGTCTAGGAACACGAATTTATTTATCCAGCGATTATAATAAGAAGTTACGATTAAAAACATACATTTAGAAATCCGTTTAAAATTTGCATAGACATTTTGTTATTTTGTTTAAAAAGCGAAAGTAATTAATTGTATAGTCTTTACAAATCCTAACAAAGGATAAGCCTCGAGCATTTAAAAAATAATAGTCACACGTACGTTTCAAAGTGCTCTCGACTTTACAATGTCTTACACGGCAATACGTTTTTTTACACTAAGCGACAACTAATAACGTCTGATATTTTCCATATAGTATCACTTTAATAACGGCTGTGAATTGTATTAATTTTCACATAACTATAACTTTAAGAGGTTGACTGCCGTGAGTAACAATATGGTATTCACTTGTGTTACAGCGTAGGGCCATGATCAAGTACCAATTTTGTTCTTTTGTATAAAAAGCGAAAGAGCCTGTAAAGCCTCTACAAATCCTAACAAAGGATAGGCCTCTAGTGTTTAAACAAGAATAGTCACCCGTAAGTTTCAAAGTGCTCTCGAGATTCGCTAATAAAAATTCTTTGTGCAGGCTCAGATAGATTTCAAAAATTACTTTCATTTACTTCCACTTTTCTGCAAGGTAGGCATTACACAAATTTATTCACACATGTTAAAAGTCGCAGTTTTTTTTATAAAAAGTTTTAATGCTCGATATTGTGTCTACTAAGGGAGAACGGTAATTATTGTTTCGTTCTGCGACCTGTTTTCCGATACCCATTGCAGTAAGGGATTGCCGAATCAAAAATTATTCCAGACAGAATTTTAGATAATATTTAACTTTAGGATTTGATACTGTGCCTACTAATTGAGTTGTGATTTTTTGTTCTCCAACCAATAGTTTTTCCATCTTATGGTGTTATAAAAACAATCTTGTGTACTAATCTTAAAAGGTACAGTCACTTTAAATGGATGGAATATTTTTAATAATTCGGTAGTTACAGTAATTTTGAAGTTTTCAAAAACCCTTCTACATTTTTACATTTTTGGTCTCATTTGGAATAATAACGAATTTATTCGATATTTTCCATCTGTAAATTTTATGCACTAGCCTGACAGTAATTTATGTAAATTGTGTTCTTTTAAAAATAACTCTTTCAATTATTTTTTAGACTTATTTTTATAAAGCCTGATACAAAATACACTCTATGACTTAAATATCAATACTTAATATAGCATTAAATTAATGTTAACATTTGTAAGCAGTATTTGAGTTAAACCATAGTAAACAAACGTAACAATATTTCCTGTTTGAATAAAGTATATGTTTCTAAATTAAGCCTGGACATAAAAAATACTCTTTTTATATAAACTATTTTATAAGAAGAGGTTTTATAATATTATACAAAATATTATTAAATTTTAAAACAAAAAAGTACTTTTAACATAACACTGAACGTTCTTTGAATTTATTTTTTGTGAAGATACGTAGTTGTTTGAATTCCCAGGACGTCTCAGTTGCCAATATGTAAGGTGCAAAATAACATATTTGCAATTCAATCTTCTGATGTTATTCCTGGGATGTCGTGCTACATACACTTAACTAAGAGAATGTTTTGGACTTTGACATTCTCGGAATTATTTAAGTCTAGGAAACAGGGTAGAGCTATGAAGTAAAAGCTATCAGATCCCGTTACTTTAGAATCTCCCTTAAGATTTAGTAGATTTCTATTACATTTTCTATAAAAGAGTTATAATGTAATATTTATCTTAAACAAGATGGATTGGCCGTGGTTATAGGTTAAATCGTAATCATTACAAAATGATATACCGTATATACAAAATGTAGGTCAGCGTAGATAGAGGGCGATGTGCTCTTTGCGGGGAAGGAGTATCAGCAATAAATACACTTGATTATAATATGTATCTAAGGACTCGGGGATCTACAGAGGGGATACGACAGGGAGTGTAGTGTTGTATAATAAACTTAGACCACGTTTATTTGGACCAAGCTAATTCGGTGTGTCTAAACATTATGAGAATGTGGAAAAAAGCAATTGCTGGTAATAATCCCCCGGACAACTTGGAAATACAAGTGTGTTTATAATTTTTTAATAAAATCTATCTTCAGGAAAATAAAAAAATAAATGTAAAGTATACTTGTTGTGCAGGATGTGTCGCATAAAAAAACTCTTTATTTGACGTACATTTTCGAGTTTTTTAGTTGATAAATGCTGAATCGTAAAAAAATTTAGATACTTTTTTAAATTAAATATTCTCTTTTTATGTTGCAAATTATTACGAAAATTCATACACTTACAGTAAACACAAAGTATATGAAAATATTATGATTATAACATGCACGAAAACAAAATTTATAACGAGCATCATGGCATGATATTTGTACACTACAAATTGTATATATCCATAGATACTACATACATATTTATCTACGCTCTGCGCGCGCTACTTTCTCTCTTCTGCTTCACGTCAGATGAGGTACACATACATTGTTGACTGTAGCGTGACGTGACGCTAAGCCAGAGTTTTATACCAATACAACCACTTCCAACATAGTTACCCAACGCGCCCAAAGAAGTATCAACTTCAACAAGCCTGTATTGTAATTAAGATTATGTTATATTTTGTTAGTAGTAAGTAGGCCTATTACCAGTCGGTTCTGTGGCAGGAAGGAACAAGTTTTAGTTTTGGATATGAAGTTCAATATCAGTTAAAGACCTAAGTCCGGGCTCTCTAGATATTTGTTTTAAATATGGCATGTTGGTTTTTTCTATGAACCGTATTGAATTTAATAAGTAATGTAATATATATTGTGTGTAATTCAAGTTGATTGTAATGTAAAGAAGAGTTTTCTTTTCAACGGCCACACCATCTTTGCTGGGGACTTGTTGCAAACATGTTACTATACAAATAAATAAATATATAAATGGTTAACATTTTTAACTTTAAACTTTAATTGTTTATGTATGAAGTTTAAAGAATAATTTCCATCCAACTTTTGTTGCTGTCCATGCTAACTGCGAAGTCTGTCTTAATTACAACGTCTCTGTATCACTGAAGTGCCTCACTACAACGTCTCTGTATCACTGAAGCGTCTCACTACAACGTCT
>JAGFPH010003380.1:25513-41606 GCA_018207615.1 Philaenus spumarius | reverse complement strand
TCTCTGTATCACTGAAGCGTCTCACTACAACGTCTCTGAATCACTGAAGCGTCTCACTACAACGTCTCTGTATCACTAAAGCGTCTCACTACAACATCTCTAGATGTGGCTGTCACCTTATTACTTCTGCAGACGATGCAGCATGGATGTCTTTTACTGAGGCTGTCCATATTCAACTTTGCATATCTATTTGCTTACTTGAGTTTCCATTTCTACCTCTTCGCATACGCCTTCTGGCTAGGAAGTTGGTTCTTATTGTAGCTGTGTTTGCCACCGAGTTCTATGTTTTGCTAATCCGTGATGTGAGCAGAAGAGATAACCTGATAACGTAAAACCTTTGTAGAAAAACTAGCAAAACTTAAGACTGATTTTGAAATGTCAAGAAGAAACAGTGAGGCGGTATTTAGTCGCAGAAGTCAACATCTGAGAAATAGGAATTATTGTTTTGTAATAACACAGTTTTGAATTGTATACTACACAGCACAGAAACATAAAAATTAACTCCTTATGGTTTCTTCTATCCCAGACAATATCTCTCTTAAATAATATACATCTACTCCATAATAATTCCTATATATTAGATTCTCTGATCCTTGGGGGCAGAAACTAGTCATGCAGGAATTAAATACTTATTCATTAAATACTGTTAAAGTGTTTTTATATTCGACTTGATAATGGACGTGAGCTGAGCAATCAATTGTCCCATCGTATAAGGACTAAATTATTAACGTGGTCGGACGTAAAATGGTTTGTAACCAAGTTTTATTTTTAAATACTTACATTTTTGGTGACGAAGTTACTTTAATCAATTGAAGTATCTTTATAACTAATATGAAATTCATTCTTTAAATCCAGTTGATCGATTTTATGCAGACATTTGCAATGCTTATTTTATAAATATATTCTATAAAAGTGGTAATATGGATTTATCATGAGTTTAGAACAACTAAAGCAATTGTTTTAAATAATAGCAATCAAGAAACTATCATAAACAGACTTAATTTTTCCCACGGCAAATGTACTACTGCGTTTTTTGTGGACGCAATAAGTACATTGAAGCTAACAATGAAGAGAATTTCAGATTTTGTATTGGTACTTTAATTTATAATTATTTTTGACCTTATTGTTTACATTATTTTTGATTTTGTCTGTTAATACCCTATTTTTACACTTGTGAGTGTTTGGTATAAATATTTGAATTGTATAAAATATTTTGAAATATTTAAAATTTTATTTTTATGGGAATGTATGACCATATTTTGTAAAGAAAACATTTTCGCATAATTTTAATTATGATTGAAAGAGTTCATTTCAGCATTCTGTTCCTTTTAGGACTGTCTGGTCTTTTAAACACGATTGAGTCAGAGGATTTATAATTTAAAATTAGCTTACAGCTGAGATAAAGATTTTTATACAATATTTAATATCCTTTATTTTAACTTCTAGACAGAAGCAATAATATTCTAAAAGACAAAGTTTCTTACAAACATTCTATTTATAAAAATTATTATTAAAGGCGATAAATAAATTGAAGCCTTTGTGTTTAGCTGTGTCGAGGAATGTCGAGAATGTCTGCAGAAAATTCCAACAGCACAGGCCAACAATCTTATTGTACTTATATCTTCGATAAGAATGTTAGAATGTTACAGTATTTTATTTTATCTTTATTTGAAACTATATAACCTATTACTTCCTTTAGGAAATTGTGTTTTTTTTTTGTCTTAGTATTCGATGAAGTCAATTTGCATATTAAAATTTCAAAGAAGTTCCACTACAATTAATTCGTGTTTTAATAAAATTGTTTTAAAAGTTCTGACACAGAATAACACCACTTTAAATACTTAACACTTTAGAGTTTACTCTGTAAACATATACAAAACGTCGAAGACAAATATATATTAAGTCCTTATTCGATTTATAAGGATAATAATAGACAAGAATAGTGGAGATAAGAAAAACTATTACAGACCTATATTAAGTATGTCTAGTATTAACTATATTAAGTATGCTTAGAAGTTATATTTTTCAAATATTCGGATGTTTATGAAAATAATATATTGTTGTTAGGTTAAAGGAGTAATCTAATAAATAATTGTAAATATGAATATTCTGTTGTGTATTTGATATCGAATATTACCTGGAGTATTCTTTTTGTTCTGTTAGTTTAAACTTATCACAAAAGTAAGATATTTAATACACCTCAGGGTTTGTACATGATTTTGGTTAAATTTCGTTGTTTTTATTACTTTTTAATAGTTTTTTACATATTTAAAGGATTATTCGTTTGTACATCTGTGCGTCACAGTATATTTTATCCTGAACGAATAAAAATGCTTTACGATGCAATTTTAAATCTTTATAAATCATACCAAAACGAATATATTTCAATAATCAGAACAATTAATTAAAGTATTTTAATATTCATTTGAGAACGGGTAATGTTTTTTACTTAAAATTTACAAGTATTCAGTTCAATTCTATGATTTATTCTCTACAATGTGTTATAATCCAATTTAGTTTTTGGATAAAGCTCATATTGCTAATTCATTATTCAAAGTAGGTTTAATTTTATTAGCGGTCGTGTAGCAGGACCATAAACACTGATTTATACTAAAACTTTTTGTGATCAATATTTTTACACAGTTTTATTTAGAACAAAATTATTCAACTTTTGTATGTTTTAAAAAAAATTACAACATTTTGTAACTATTTTTTATGTAGGCCTAAATTTTGAGTTTTTTTCTTCCGTTACTGAACATGTTTTGATTCCTGAGCTAATAACTTAGCCAGTCAAATTTTTATTGGCGTATCTTTGAACCTTTTCCTAGGAAAAATGTGTTCAGAAGTCTATAATAGAGCCCTTATTTCGAAGCAAAAGCTACTTATGACCTTATGATTTTTGTTTTTCCTTGTTGGGTAACATCGGGTCCACGTTTTTTTATTACACCGGTGAGAATATAATGAACTTCTCACCTCTAGGAGGGGTTCTGCTTCGTCCAAGGCTGGAGCACTCTAGTATGGAGCATTTGGCGCGTTTCTAGCCGCTCAGATCCGGATGTTACCCTGCGAGGGTTAAAATACAAATTAAACGTTTTATGATTTTGCCGTGTGGGGTGTCGGTTGAAAACCTATTATTAAGTTAAATCAAACCTATTCATTTTATAATTTTGTGATATATATTTTTTAAAAGATATTCCCAAAATTATAGCTTACGAAGTAATTGCTCACTTCTAATTTCATAAGTACTTCTAAATCTCAAAAAAAAAACATATTGGCCTTATATACTTTTCAGGAAAACTATATTGACTTAAAATTTACACAGAATAAAGCGTTTAAATTTTAATGGTGTAAGGCAATACTGTGTTTGAGAGCCTTACATATGGAGAACGAACTTTGCACGTTGTGTTTACAATCTTATCATTGTTAACCACGCTTAACTTGCAAATTAACTACGATTTCTTGCCAAGCAAGTACATTTCGTCAATTTTGAATCCACAACATTACCATTGTTTTATATCACTGTAGACATTCCGAATAACAATGTACTAGAAATGTTACATTCTACTTCTGTAGAAGTACTAAATGCAAAAAGTTAAGCTACAATCTTTGCAATCTAGCTTTTTCAATAAAACTGAACTTAGTAGGTATTTGAAATATTGCTTTTCACCTGACTCTTGCATGAGACATACTTAGGATTATTTGGGCTTACTTAGGCCCTCCAGTAAAAGTATTAAATGGTTAACTTTGTTTGTATATTCGATAGTTTATTCGTTCGGGATGATCTAAAAACATAGTGAACTTATTTGATAAAATCATTTACTTGTAGATAATTTAAACTTAACGGGCTAACGCAATACATGCTTTAAATACAGTATTAAAAATATTACCTCCAACACTGCTTCTTGGACAAGTAATACTTGAAATTATTTTATTTTTGGTCTGATTTAATTAGAATGGGAGAAAGACACTCGAGTCCCACTTACAGGCTCGTTTTCCGGGTTAAGTGCTCTCATTAGAAAGAGCAGACACGTCCCCACAACGTCTTGCTTACTCAGCCTCTCTTTGTAATATAAAAAGTATTTATTAAAATTATTTTAAATTAAATTGTTTGAACTTCAATCAAACCGTTCGACCGATGTTTGAATTATACGTACTATATATTCGTTTCACGAATGTAAGTGGAATATTCTTATTTAAATAAATAAAATATCTTTAAAATAAAAATGTATCTTTATTGTATTACTTAAGCCCCTTAAAAGGTCCGTCCTAGCTGGGTGACTAAAATCGCGCGATCGACGCGACGCCAGTGACAACGAAAATAACAAACACAGGGGTAAACATGAGCGTGTCTTAGCTGGGTAAGCGACGCGACGCCACCAAAGACGAACATGTTTGTTTTTGGTCGTGAAACCAGTGCCGTCAGTTCACTCTCAGATCTCGTGGAGTGATCTCTTGTGATCTCTAACGAGTCAGTAATATCTGAGTGCAACAATTTCCTAGTTTGTGGAATTTAAATCACGTTCACTATCACAATCGGCTGATGAACGATCGACTGCGGACTTCAGTAGCGGAGGCAGTGAATTTACCAATTGCCACTTACCTCAAAGTGAAAATGAGTCTTACTTCAACTGAAATCGGACGCATGCAGTTGGTCGCCTTTTTTGAAAAATCACTTGTTAACACCCCTACAGTGTGGTCCAACGTCTCAATTGACATCCTGGCGTAGTTTGTAAAAAATTCAGGATACTCTTGCAGTTTTCCATATAAGTGGAGAAATTCTCCAAACTTGTATCTCTTTTCAAGTATTTCATTGGTTGAAGCTCTTGTATCCAAATTTATACATTTTATTTTCAAGTAAGCGTAAGTCAGCTTAGCAACAACAACTTGCGATTTTTACCTACAGACAGCATGTTTACTAACCCACCGTTCACTGTAGACTGAAAGAATACACAATCAGTCTCAACCGTCACGTCGCAGTTGTCTGCTGTCGCGTGATCACTGTGGATACCGTTTTCGTCGCCGCACCGACAGGAACGATATCGGTCGCGTTGATCTCGCGAATTTAGTCGCCCAGCTAATACGGGGCCTTACACTGGGTTGCCAGGCGGCGCAATCAGCTGCGCCACCAGTGACTCTGTTGGCGACGCGTTCAGGGCGGTGGCGCAGCTAAACTCTTTGTTCGTCCTACTGTGTTCTCTAGTTCTCGCCAACCGAGCAATCAGTTTTCTGTTTCCATATATTATATATATGTTATAACAACAATTATACAGTATATGTTTCTGTTGGCGATTTAATAAAAAAAAGATAAAAAAGTTATACATTTTTAAAATAGCGGACGTTTAACACTTTCGCTGCTGTCGAGAAAACTTGCCCCGTCTGTACTACGGGTACATTTTGTTTCATTTAATTTAACAATTACTATTTTTTACTATCTCTACACCTATAAAATAATACCATTACATTAAACAATTTGTTTTTGAACATTTTTTTGTAGAAGTCTTGTGAACTGATCAGCAATAGCGAATGTCCCGGTTATACTTAACCGACATAATAATTTTAAAGGGGCTCTCCACCATTTCAGGCTATTTAAATTACTTGCGTGCTATTTGTAGAGAAGAATTATTATTATGTTACTTGTTGGGGATCTGTAGCCTACTTTTAGAAATAAACAAATTCAAGAACTTGAGGTTTTTTAAACATATTCAATCAACAATTTAATTATAAACATAGCCGTAGGATTTAAAAATAGGCCTAATAAATAAACATCTGGCGGCCTAGTAAAGTGTAATAAGGGGCTATGAAACTACATGCTTCATACCTCATTTTCTGGTCGGATAAAAGTATGAAAAGAAACCTGATTCAGTCTCACTACTGTATTTTTTTATATATGTAAAATGTTCCGTAATTTATGGAACCACTATAGAAAACGGAAAAAAGCCTAAAGGGTGAGTGTAGGCAATTGACAATATCCTTCCTTTTAATAAAAATAATTCTGTAAATCAACACGTTAAGGTAGATTGACCGCTTAGGTTGTGTACTAACCGGATTAAAAGAATCTTCTGCCACATACATTATGTAATGTGTATGACTAATTGAGCATGTTGACAGTTAAATTGTACATGCTATCTGATTGAATACCTCTGACTGTTTTAGCACTACACAAACCGTATTTGAAAGTATTGCAAGCTCATCAGAATGCAATTAATAAAGCTATCTTACACAAATAATAATTTTTTTTAAAAATAATTCCATAGCAAGATTATTTAATATATTGGGCTGAAAGCATGTTTTATTTTATGGTAATTGTTTACTATTACTTTGTCAGAACTAAATCTTTCTGTGTTGAGCTATGTTTCGTATATATGTATTCTAACAACAAGTTAACTTTAATAAAGGCCCGGAAAAATAAATTCACCCTAAAAAAATGGGGGAAAAATACCCTAAAGTTCTACCTTATATAGTAGGCCTTTTGTATCTAATCCCACTCTATTTCAACCAAACCAACCCAATTAATAGTAAACATAACTGAAATAGACAAATAAACATGTTTGAAGAGCCGGAACATTAAGCAAGATAATTTAAGATCAGGCAATTGGCCGAAAGTAAATCTAAAGTAGCGTGTGATGAACCGTCAGCAAGCTTCACTAGTCCTTCATCAGATGACTACTTTTAAAGTAATTTACTTATTCGTATTTCTTTTTCCGTATCTTGAATTATGTTAATGAATTGCTAGAGTATACAAATGTATAACATATCTCAATACGGGAACATTTGCTTGAAACATACTGGAATTAGAGACTATAAGTTAGAACTTCAGGCTATATAAAAAAAAATATTATAACATGGCCCTTTAATATTATATTTTTCGGCCCTTTAATCACGTTAATACATTGTTAGAATACATAAATACGAAACATATCTCAATATGGGAAGATTTGGTTCTAGCAAAGGAGTAGTAAACAATTACCTATTTTGTTATTGGTAGTTTAATAACCCTCAATTAAAAAAGCTAACTATGAATTAAACATAACATTTACAATTACAAATAAGCAAAAAGAATTCCTCCGTGTATTGAAATTATGTTTTACAAATATACTGCAATGAATTATCACATGCGAGAGACAAACTATTAAAATTACTGACAGAGCTAAAGCTTGTTACAATAATACTAACCTTTATTTTACCTTAAACGGTTCACTTCATTATATGCAAAGTTTTGTAAAAATCTATCAATAATACAGAATGTATCACCAAACTTCACACCTCATAAAATGCACGGTGTATTCTTTCAAAGACACAGTTGGTACACACCAACTCGTTATGTGGCTAACATTCACAAGTAAAATCTTACGTTAATAATAATACTACAAAAGACGACAAACCTTTCATGTTCTTGCATTAGAATGAAACGACTTCTGAGGTGTAGGCTAATGCACAGAAAAATTAAGTCGTAAAATATACTAGCTGACCCATACGGTGTTGCCCGTGGTGGTGGTAATTTTAATCCCCCCAAACCCCTCCTAAAATTTCGAAATTTTGCATACCCTTTCTTAGTGAGCACCTATGGCCCTAGAGGAAGCAACATACCAAATTTCATTCCAATCCGTTCGGTAGTTTTGAAGAAGTCATTTTTTAATAACTTTGATCCCCCCCGAACCACCCTAAAATTTCTAATTTTTTCAAACCCTTTCTTAGTGAGCACCTATGGCCCTAGAGGAAGCTACATACCAAATTTCATTCCAAACCGTTCAGTAGTTTTTGAGAAATCGTGATGAGTGAGTCAGTGGGTTTTGGCTTTTATATATATAGATAACATAAACACTTGAACTATGTATTTACGATAATATATCCAATAACCACTGGTTTCATAATACTATTTTTATGTTTTATATTTATTATGAAAAACCATAAGCATAAAATTTGTATTAGCTATATGACTGATATCATCAAGTTTAAACCACTGTGAACGAGCAGTATTCTATTTAAATAGTTGAGTCATTTTTATGTTTTTTCCGTATTATTGGTGTGTGTTTAAGTAATTTAACATTGTTTAAACTTTGTCAAAGATGCACTACCTCTATTACTGAACCAATCATAATTATTTTTTAAATGTTTGCTATTCAATGTTTGTTTAAGAATAGTAACACTTAAGAGCCTGGAAACACCAACGACCACATAAGACCAATAGATGGAGCATGCCTATAAAGCTAACACTATAGCGGGTGAAGCCAGGTCGGCCATCTTGGCTGGGTCAGAAAGACATAAACGGCGCTCTCAACTTTGAATTATGCCAATGCTCTCGTTTCACTCAACCTGTGATTAAACATACTTAGAGTAAAGTTAAAATTTTGAAACTTCGCAAGTGTAAAGTTGACAAGTTGTGGGTGCTAATGAAAGGAATTAAAAATCAAATAACACTACTTAAGCCTTTTTAGCACAAAAATAACTTTAACTTTTTATATACATTTTTAATCATGACATAAAAAAGTTCCATTGCTACTACTTTTTTTATTTTTTGGTCAGGTACGTTAAAAAACGGTGGAAATTGTAGCCTTAGAACTGAATTTTACTAATCCTATTTTTTTTTTAATTTGCTCCTTTAGTTTCGTAGATAACTCAGTTAAAGTTAAAAAGTTTTGCCTCGGCGGAAAGAGCGTTCCGCCCATCGACCTGCAAGTGTTGGTATGGCAAATTCGTTGTAGATACTGCATGTATATTTATATTAACAACTACTGTAATGATATTTTTGTGATAACTAGTATATTACTAATACTATATCAATAATCAAAGTTTAGTTTTTGTTAATGTCTGGTACTTTAACGGGAAAGGTTTCATTCCTGAAATACCGTTTAATATTTTATGGCGTCTCCATTATTTTTTTAAATTTTAGATATTGTCATAAATTTTTAATTAGTGGACTAGAAATATTGATTGTACTGAAAAGCATTAATTAAGCCTGGCATTATTTAATACAAATTGTTTAGTATCTATTGACATAATATTAAAATTAAGTGGGTAGAGATCCGAAAATACTTTGAAAATAAAATCTTTTCTAACATTACCTGAAATTGTCGTATATAATGTTATATTGAAAAAGTATAGGACATAAAGACAATGAAAAAATATGATTTAAAAGTTTATTTTTAGGCCTACAATGTAAAGTAGTAAAAGTTGAAAATCTATAGTATGTGAACACTAATCGAGCAAAGAATATAATATTGGATAGAATCAAATCACATAGTTGTAATAACATAAAAAGATTTTAATTTTCTTTGTGTTCAAAATTTGATAATATAGTTCTTTTTATTGGTGATTACAATGAAGTTTGAAAGTGAAACATAGGCTACTTATATACAAATATTTATACGATTTTTAAGGTTCAAAATATAATGATAATCTTACAGAAGTGCTACTATTATTAGTGAATACAAACAAGTTTGATTGTTGAATATGGATTACAAACATTAAATAATTTGTACTAAATAATGAAATTAATTTTTAAAGTCACTAAAATGCACAAGGTACCAGGTAGGACTATAGTTATTAAGACATACAAAAATAATTTGTGCACAGGTATCTTCAAAGTGGTCAATAAATGCAATTTCTTACAACATATTTTAAACCACGATTAATTTTATGTATTTCATCTAAAGCGTAAGAAAATATTTAAAGGATGTATATACGCATGCAGTTAGTTGATTAATTAGTACACATATTTTGTAACATCTAAGTTAAATCAAAATATGAACTTACCCATGGTAGGTAATTCCTTCTATTTTTCCTCTGTTAACACACCCGTAGGCAACGCACGTATTAGGCATCACTATTAATAACAATGAACAGTATACACATAATAATATAATATGATTCAAAGTGTGATACAAAATGCATTCGAAACTACGTAAAGTGAGGTTATGTTAGCGATCTCGGCAGGTTCCCTGTGCGAATGACAATAGCAAAGGCTAGAGCTACTGGCGTTGACGCTCGCGTCTAGGATGAGTCATGCCTATCCACCGCCATCTTGCTTGGGTCAGGCGGACAGCTCGGCTTCACCGGCGGACTAGCTATGCTCCATCTATTGGTCTTATGTGGTCGTTGGGAAACACTTCATCGTATTCTGGGTCAGCAACTAGTTCAATACTAGCACGCAACGAGCGCTACTAGTTTGTTTTACTTTTGACATTGACGGTCTTATCTTGACTCCATGAATATATCCTGATGTTGGTAATTTTAGTCCGTAGAGTTTTTATTTTTCAAATAAATATGGTGGACAATTGCAGAAATCAGCAGCCATCCTTCCCTCTAAGATAAATACAAACACTGAGAATATAAAGAAAGCATTTGGAATCAGATTTCTTTTAATTTTTGCACTTGCCGAACATTGAAAATTATTTACCTTCAATTTATTTAAAAAAAAAATTAACTGGGTGTGCTTAAGACCACACGTTGGAAGTGATAACTTCTATGACTACGGGGATTTTTAACTCGGTAAATGTGTACAATTATAAGGATTATAAAACTGTAGGCCTATTTGTTCAAATTGTTTATTTATATCCGTTATTATATATTTAAAGAAAGGTAAAAATATTATCTTTTAGTTACCTTTTATTTCATATTGATAGATCAAATGATTTAGAAGTTGTTAATATTACAGTAAAGAAATTAATAATCAAATATGTTATACAAAGATGTACGAATGTTTGCGAAGCTAAACAGTAGGTATCCTTCTTTAAATTTGTATAAACGAATATATTGATGATCAAAGGTTAGTTTTATATACAGTTTATAACCCCAAAGCAAATCTTATAACGTGTAGAAGCCCATATAACTTATAGTTATAGAAGCCTACATTAGTTGTATAACTAATATATAAGGAAATTAACATCACAAGAAATTTTAATGGTTGAAGTTGTAAACATAACCCCAAAATATAATCTACGCTGGGTTTTGTTTAAGAATTACAGATGATGGGCGAAATCAGCTGTTATATTATATTAACTAATTCTTATGTGTTAATTTGATTGCTATGCTAATAAATGTAAATAATTTATCAATAATATTCCCTCTCCACGATCTGACTTGTGTCTAAACAAAAGCGTGACGCGAGATCTCGCGAGAAATCTGGCGTGATGCGAGATCTCGCGGGAAATCTGGCGTGATGCAAGATCTCGCGAGAAATCTGGCGTGACGTGAGATCTCGCGGGAAATCTGGCGTGATGCAAGATCTCGCGAGAAATCTGGCGTGACGCGAGATTTCGAAAACATAACCAAGTCGAAAGTGCCCAACGGGCCAATAGAAGTTATCACTTCAAAAAATTTTTGTAGGTTTTTATTGTTTAGAAATTTTTCGAGAAATAAACATTTAAAATGTATAAGCAAAGTTATTAATTATTTCTTTTAAAAATGAAGACATATTTTTTGTTCTCGGGTTTGAAGTAGTAGTAATATTTTCAAACTAACTATACACTTTAAAATAACTAGCTGTGTAGGCCTACTTGTGCTTCGTTATGGTAACTAATTTTGAACATTAATATCTTAACTAAGGTTAAACGATATACCTTACTGTATTGTAAATAATATTTATATGAGAATATTACCACAAAATGTAGAGTAATTTATTGTTCATACATTTTTTGTACACACGCCACACGACAAACATTTAACCGCATTAGATAATTATATTTTAACATTTGGTAATTATGTTACTTTATTCTTAGTAAATATTTTGTCACTGGACATAATTTTGTTGTTAAAAACAAACATACTTGTCACAGGCAGATTAATTAGATACACATCAGAAATACATCATTAATACAAAATATCATTTAAACAACACACTTTATCCAGGCCTTCCTATGCAGACGGGGATTTTTAACTCGGTAACTGTGTACAATTATAAGGACTATAAAACTGTAGGAATATTTGTTAAGATTTTGTGTTGTTTATATTATTATATATATTTAAAGAAAGATAAAAATAGTATCTTTTAATTGCATTTTATTTCATATTGATAGATCAAATGATTTAGAAGTTATTAATATTATAGGCTATATGATTGACTGAAGTTGTAAACATAACCCCAAAGTATAATCTACGCTAGGTTTTGTTTGCGTATTACAGATGATGGGTGAAATCAGCTGTTATATTATTAAGTTAAACGAATATTTATTTTTTCTTTAAATGTCACTCCACGTACGTACGCACGTACACTCACTTTTAAAGCAGTTGACAATAATTACTTCATAAAGGTTACATTTTATTTGTTGTTTCCTTGTTGAAAGGAAAATAACTAAACCTGGATCAGCTGACTAATTATTAAAAGCATGTAGTGAGATTTCACTAATAGTCAGCTGTTATTGATGAAAATGATAGGGATGTCTTCAAAACTTCAGTTTATAGAAAGAAGAATAGTATATTTCATTACTAGTACCGAAAGTGGCACTTTCCGGTGCGCGCCCAAGTTTCATGTGTGAGGCGGAGCCGAACACAGGAATATCGAATTTCACGTGTGAGGCGAAGCCGAGCATGTGAAAGTGTGTTTCACGTACGAGGCGAAGCCGAGTACGGGAATAATTGGAGCAAGTGCCGGAAAATCACTTTCGGTACAAGTTATGAACGGTACTTTTCATCACGACGCAAAAATACACACAATGCTGAAGAAGAAACCTCAGTAAAATGCAAACTATTATATTTCTCAATAAGAACAGCTGATATAAATTGTAAGAATAAACGGCAAAGCGACGTCAGAGCGCGTAGCGGGCAAATGGAAAACTAATTGAGAGCAAGGGAAAACAAATTTAGAGCAAGGGAAAATCAGCTGATCGTTTTTCCCTTGCTCTAAATTAGAGCTTGGGAAACGATCGTTTTCGTTGCTACCAGCTGACATCGAAAGTAGCTACTTTCGGTACGGAGTGATGAAAACACACTTTTCGTTATTTAAATTATAATTCCAACCATCCTAATAATCTGCGTATAATATCTGAGAAAAACAGTTTAAACCGGGAACTAACTCGCATTAAGCAGGATTTAAATTCTAACCGATATCCTCAATCCGTTATGACTAAAAATGTAAAAGAGCGAAAAATAATAAAAAGAAAGAGTCCAAAGATGAAAATAATCCTCTAGCGTACATGACAATCCCATATGTGCCGGGATTGTCGAATAAAGTTAGTCACGTGGCCTGAAAATATACAATTTGTTCAGCTTTTAAAACACAGAACACTGTTCATCAACATCTTTTCCTAACTAAACCTAAATATGACACACAGGACACTAAAACTGTATTTACAGAACTAAATGTGAGTGTGACAGGCAATATATTGGCAAGACAAAAAGACCTTTAAACATAAGAATAAAATAAGATAAAAATAACGTGAGGTAAGGCCTAGTCGATAAATAAAAAAATGCAGAAAATTTTTGGTTCGAAAACCATAAATACAGTTAGGAAGAGGTGAAAATCATACACCGGGAAAGTAACTTTTATAAACTAAAGATAATTGAAGCCTCGTACATAAAGCTAGCGACAATCCTATCAGCCAAACGAGCATAGAAATAAGGCCATTATGGCTCCCATTATTAAAAAAAAAACTTAAATTATACTGCCACTATCCCTAGTACTAAAAAACAAATTGAACCTGTCGATACTCCCCTTGAGATCTTAACTCGGTCAAGGGCTAGGAAACTAAACTTAATAAACACTAGGCCAATCCCATAGATGCTGCCACTGACTCGGCAGCCGACCAGTTGTTTGTCTGACTTCGGTCTGTAAACACGTGGTTTGCCTTCAGGTGTGTGTTTGTGTTTTTCTGTGTTTGTATTATTGGATTTTTCTTACTTCTCAGTTTCAGATCTGAGATGTAAGGTTAGGTTAGTGGTATATTTTAGCTTTACTTGTTTTCTTTACGTAGACCTTGATCGCTAAGTTTATGTTCCCTTAGTTGTTAGTCACTTGATAACGGGAGTTGATTTATATTTCCGAAATTTTGTGTATTGATTTTTTTAAACTAAAATGATGAGTTATTTATCCACTCCACAAATCGCATAAAGAACTGGCGATTTGTTGTGTAATATCATTGGAAATGGTTGATTCGGTTTTGAAAATAATTTAGTTAATAGTAAGATGTATGTGTACGTGTATTTGTATTTACTTTCAGTGTCCAATTTGAAAATTTGTATCATAATTTTAAATAACTAAGATTTATGTGTACAAGTTATTACTTGAGAAGTATTTAATATCAATACCAGAATTCCTTTTGAAATGTGTTTGTTTTATATTAATAACACTTAAACTACTTAGAAATTTATATTACGGTTACCTTTATAGCTTTTCTATGAAATTCAATTTTAACAACTGAATAATTTATATGTGCTTTTTATTAATATAATTTTTGTAAATCAACATGACTTGTTGAAGGATTAATGTTATCTACTAACCAGGTTAACACTATCTTCAACGCACAAGCATTATGTATTGGGATTAACAGAGCATGTTGACAATAGCTTTGTACAAGCTACTTGATTGACCAATCTGATATACATAGATTATAGAACTGTTTCAATATTGCATTGCACAAATCGTACTTGGAAGTATTCCTGGCTTATTTGAGTACAACTAATGTATGGGTTTTATACAACCAATTCACAAAAGAGATTATTATAAAAACAACAATAATAATAATAACACAGTACAGTATTTAAACTAGTGTTAGGAAAAATAGTGTTGGATTAGGAATTAGTACCAGGAGACCGAGCTAAAGCTCGATTATAAGCAGGGCCTAGTTCGCTCACGTCAATAAATATATTATTGCAAATTTCCGTGTACATCGTTTAGGTTAGGCCTATAACATTAAACAACTAAATAAAGGGTATGTTTATTTAGCAGAAGTATTCGTTGCCATGGTAACTATAAATAGATACAACATTAGGCTTACCTTTAATAAAATACAGTTTAAAAGAAAACAGGTGATTATTGTAATGGCATTGAAAACATTTGCATCAGCTGTGCTTCGTTTAAAAGAAAACAGATGATTATTGTAATGACATTGAAAACATTTGCATCAACTGTGCTTTGTAATGTTTAAAATGGACAAATTTCACTTTTTAATTTAATAAAAAGACGTAGAAAACGAATTTTCCCAGACTGGTGACCACTTCCAATCGATTTCTTGTGGCCAAAAGCCCCATATAAAATCAAATAAAAAAACCGTAAGCAGCACTGCCGCATTACTATAGCCGAATTTTCTTATCAGGGAATACCTAGTATTATATAATGAGAGATTCCTATGCATTTTGTTCCTTGTTGCGGAAATTGTTCCAAATATATCTTTGCACAGGATTATAGTAAATTTAATTGTCTTTCGAATGATATAGCTCACAAATTGCACTTGGGTTTATGAGTGGGAGAAATTGTGTAATTACCTTACATTGATAATACAAAAAACATTTATCAGGAGAGTTCTATCAGTTTTGTTCTTTGTTCCGGGGATGGTACCTGAATTACCTTTGCACAGGATTGTAGTAAATTTAATTACCTTTCGAACAATATAACTCAAAAATTGCACCGGGCTTATGAGTGGGAGAAATTGAGCAAAAACTTTACACAGATATAGTGAAGAAATCATTTATCAGGAGCTTCCTATCAATTTTGTTCTTTGTTCCGGGGACTGTACCTGAATTACCTTTGCACAGGATTGTATTAAATATAATTACCCTTCGAACGATATAGCACAAAAACTGCACACGGGCTTATGAGTGGGAGAAATTGTGCAAAAATCTTACACTGATAGTGACAAAATCATTTGTTTGGAGCTTCGTATTAATTTTGTTCTTTGTTCCGGCGACTGTACCTGAATTACCTTTGCACAGGATTGTAGTAAACTTAATTACCTTTAGACCGATATAGCTCAAAATTGGACATGGGCTTATGAGTGGGAGAAATTGAGCAAAAACCTTACACGGATAGTGAAAAAATCATTTAGCTTCGTATCAATTTATTTCCTTGTTCCGAGGACTTTACCTGAATAACTTTTGCACAGGATTGTAGTAACTTTAATTACCTTTTGAACGATATAGCTCAAAAACTGCACACAGGCTT
>JAGFPH010003380.1:6503-24549 GCA_018207615.1 Philaenus spumarius | reverse complement strand
TAATTGTCTTTTGAATGGTATAACTCACAATATGTACTCGGACTTATGAGTGGGCGAAAATGCGCAATTAACGTACAAGAATAGTGTAAAAGTCAATTATCGGGATCTTTATATGAGTTTTGTTCCTTGTTCCGGGAGGCGTACCTAAAACACCTTTACACAGGATTATAGTAAATTTAATTGTCTTTCTAATTTTATAACTTACAATATGTACTTGGGCTTATGAGTGGGCGAAAATGCGCAATTAACGTACAAGAATAGTAAAAAAATCGATTATTGGGATCTTTATATGAGTTTTGTTCCTTGTTCCGGGAGGTGTACCTAAAACACCTTTACACAGGATTATAGTAAATTTAATTGTCTTTTGAATGGTATAACTCACAATATGTACTCGGGCTTATGAGTGGGCGAAAATGCGCAATTAACGTACAAAAATAGCGAAAAAGTCGATTATTGGGATCTTTATATGAGTTTTGTTCCTTGTTCCAGGAGGTGTACCTAAAACACCTTTACACAAGGTTATAGTAAATTTAATTGCCTTTCGACTCATATAACTCTCAAATTGAACTTGGGCTTATGAGAGGGAGATATTATGCAATTTCCTCGCTCTAACTTTGCCATTTTGGGTTTACTACAAATAGGCCGCCATTTTGTTTCAATTCAAAAAATAAAAATATATGTACCTTTCAAATCCTACAAGGACCCTTTCACAGAAAATTCATCATTTTTGAAGCATATTTACTACCTTTTAGCAAGGTTGTTAAAAACCTACCCCTCAAATTCCTACCCAAAAACGAAAAAACTGTATAACTCCGCCATTTTGAAACGGATCGAAAAACAAAAAAAGTACCTTTTGAAGAATCGCACTAAGGCCCTTGGACCAAAAAATCAGAAATTTTGAAGCATTTTTACTACCCCTTAAAAATCCGGGAATAAAACATATATATATATATATAAAGTAATGATTTTTGGGTATAGTCTCCAAATGGTCTGAAACGGATAGAAACCAAATTTTAGCCTTCTCCGACCAACCGTTTTCAAGTTGGGTCGAGTGTAATAGCTCTTATTTTCTTCGAAAATTCGGCTAAAAATCAAAAATCCATAGACGGAGATTCCAGATCCATTTAGCAGATCTCTCGCTTTAGAAGATAGGATATAATAATCACATTTAATAAGAGTAGTTTAAGATTTATAAGTCCCAAGACGAGAACACAGAATATAGAACAAGGTTAGGTAAGACTGTCAAATATTGTATAAGTGATAACAGAAGCTAGGCATACTTTAGAAACTTAGTTATGTCAACCCAGAACACAATACAGGGGTCCTACTGACCTAGATACGAGGTCAGTGGTTTTGGGTGCAGCCGAAGGCTCTGTTGGAACTCTGTGTGACGACAGAGACTCTGTTGATCGGGGATCAATCTTTGATTGGACATTCGGAGAGAGAGTGACGGAACACAGGAATTCCAGTCGGGACGTACAGAGGGAGTACTTGTATAGAAGGTATGCAGATATATTGTCCAATATTCATCTAAAGTATTGGTGTTTCGGTGTAGTTAAAGTAGAAGCTGGTTAGAGTCAGAAATAATATTACATAAACATAGCTATGATTTAAATAAAAACCCGAACCACAAAACAAGGAGCAAAAACTATAACTAAACAACTAAATTGTAAGTTAAGTTTAATACCTTACCCTTATGTACATTTCGATGACATGGTCATCATCCTCAGAGGGTTTTAACACTACTGAGTGTTAGTGAGAGAGTAGTGAGAGTAGTGTTAAAACCCTCTGAGGATGATGACCATGTCATCGAAATGTACATAAGGGTAAGGTATTAAACTTAACTTACAATTTAGTTGTTTAGTTATAGTTTTTGCTCCTTGTTTTGTGGTTCGGGTTTTTATTTAAATCAGTGTGATTTTGTCGCCACAGTGCTCTTTTATTTGTTTAATTTGTTGGTTTTCTTTAATCAATATCTTTAAAATGAGGGATCACACGATAAGAGTGTACATTTAAAAAAATGTAGCAACCTACAAAAACTCAAATTTTGTATATGGGTTCAAAGTTTCCCCATAAATTAAAAAAGTATATTTTTATGCCTTATAAACATTTTATGAATTTGGCTTTTCTCTACCCACTTACTAAAGAGTTAGAGGGGTTTCTTCGCACTTTTCAGCAAACTTGTAAATGTTCGACTATATGTATGCCCCTATATCTAATCTGATCCTTATAGAGTTCATATCTAATCTTCATATATAGCTGAAAATGACTACGGTGTAGTTGAAACTAATTTGATATAATATGTATATGAACGAGAATTTGTGTTATTATTATTATTAGTCGTAAAATAATTCCTTCTCACTCGTCAAGCTCAAAATGCATTAATAAAATACCTGTTATACATTAAGTTATTTATAAATCAAAGTAGTAGAGTTATTTCATAAATTGCAAAAATGTTAATAAACTATCCTAGACATTTTAGATGTTACCTTATATATTTAATCTACAGTTCAGTTTCCCAATCATAAAGAAAGAAATAAGTACACATTAATTATTCATTTTTGTTTAACAAAGAAAAAGTATTTTCAAACTGACACACACTCTCAATAAATAAATTAAAATTAATTTTTTAAATAAAGTTTTTGTAATTAAAAGTAAACAATAAGAACTAGAATGATGCGTTGAAAAATATGCCTTAGTCATATTAATAATAATACACACTTTGCATTGCTGCCACTCCGCTTTATTATAAGGTTATTCGTTAAACTTCTTCAATGTCTATGATAGTTTATTAAGATTTGTACAATTTTTGAAATGACTAAAATTATTTGCCTTATAACTTAATTTATAAGTTAAAATTAGTTTCAGTAACTTAATTTACAACACTGATTTTATTAATAAACTTTGAGTTTGACGAGGGAGAAGGAATTATTGTACGAATAATAATAATAATACTCTCACACATAGCATTAACTATCAAACTAGTTTCGATTACACAATAGTCATCTTCAGTTACCTATGAAAATTAGAAATGAGCTATAAAAATCAGATTATAACTTACTAGAATGCATTTTATTGATGCACTATGTTTATAAATGGTAAGCTATGTTTAATATACTAATTACAGACTACTGTACTGTGTTTTTAAATCATTACTTGTTAATTATAAATTCATAATGGCATTACCGTAGGTAAAAGGAATGGGAGAGCAGAATGCTTAGTGCTAATTGAACAAAGGGTATTGCTACTGACCTAGTAATGTAAACATGCACTCATGCTAAAAGGGTGACAACCTTTGAGGTAGCCTATCCCCCTGAATGTGGGATGCTAATTGATATTCCTGTATTATCGATTTTAACTAGCTGAAAAGAAAGAAAGAATTATTGAGCTCGATTTGTGAAATAATACACATGACTGAATAATAATTAAACACATATTCTCACAAATAATATCATTATTAATAATAATTTACCCAAAAGACAATCAAAGACAATGTCGTCATCTTAAGTGATTAACGACTAAAAATAATTGAGTAATATTAATTAAAATTGCAATATGGGAGGTAGTCAAAACCCTATAAATGTTTGACTACGTAGGTCTCACATTACTCAATTGACATCTCTACTTGTATTGAATATTTCACCCACTAAAAATCATCTAATCGCAATAAAACAAAACACGTTAGAAAGGAAATGATTTAAACTTTAATTTCTATTCTACCTTTACAAAATTGTTCTGATACACATATTTACAAATGAAATCATCTTTTTAAAATTGTAGTTTTCTAAATCAACTGATGCATCGCGAGAAAGCAATAGGAAATTAAACATATTATACGTCACTTGTCTTATAAGCTCATTATCGCTCGACAGAACTGTTTTGAAAATAATATAAAGATACCTTTGGATTCGTCAAGAGTTTAACTTTATAAAACTTCCAATAAGACGTCACTCTTATAATTTCGAAAATATAAAGTTTTCTGTAAACCCTTGCCATTAGTCAGTTTTCAACCAATTGAAAAGCACTTTGCATTCGATATATCTATTTCAATTAATTCGGTATATTTGCAGGGCCGGCGCAAGGACCATGCGGAACATGCTGACGCATGGGGCGCCGACGCGCAGGCGAAGTCTGCGTCGGCGGCGCGGCGGCAAAAAGTTCAAGACCGAAGCGCCTTCAAAATTTTCCGACATTTTTTTGCACCGAAAAATGTTTGCCTAAAGACGAGGCCTCCCTTTTCTGGTTTTAAAAGAAACTCCCTATTTCTATTTAGCGCTTTTTTAGGGACAGACAACCTACACCGCTATAGGGCATCATCCTTTCAGAGTCGGCGCCTTTTAGTTTCTTTGAGGGAAAAATTCCCCCCCCCCCCCCCCCTAAAGACGCGACCGCCCCGACCGCCCTTTTCGGGAATTAAAAGAAATGCCATATTTATTTTTGTGCCTCTTTACGGACACAAAAGACCACATACAACAGATTAGGGCCCCATCCTTTAGAAATCGGCGCTCTTTGGTTTCAGTGAAAAATTCGCCCTCTTAAAGACGTTACCGCCCTTTTCGGGAATTAAAAGGAACGCGGAAACGCCCTATTTCTTTTTGGCGCCTTTTTATGGATAGACAAGATCAGGAACACGTACAACAGTATTGTATAGGGGCCATCCTTTCGAAATCGGCGCCCTTTGGTTTCAGTGAAAAATTCGCCCCCCTAAAGACGAGACCGCCATACATTTTATACAAACTTCGCTAACATTAATAATGTAATAATTATTTGTCAATAACAATAGTATAACATCTATTTATACCATTCTTCAATGTTGTAGCCTTACTGGATTGTTAATATTAATATTATAATTACCTTATGGCGATTCTGTCAAACAAGCCTTGGTTGATGTGGTTAGTAGGTTATATCTTTCCACTTACATGACGCGTTTCGACTCTTTAATCAGTCATTATCAAATGCACACACGAATACACTTACAAACACTTAAACAACACAATTACAACACATTTTAAAACTTTTCAACATAAACACGGTCGACATATATTATCGGTGACCGTTCTCGAATGTCTTCGATCGTCAACTGAGGTAATGTCCGGTCAACAGATAAGGATCTCGCGCATTGGGGAGGGGGGTTATGTATATTATGTTTGTACATTGTGACACGTTGGAACTGTTTCAGTGCTATTAATCAAATCGAAAATGGTGTGGGAACTAAATTGCAATTTGTTGTTAAGAAGATGGTCTGGATTTATTTTTTGAATTTTATATATGTGATATTCCTACATTGCGTTCATTAACGGACCTTTATTGCAGTGATGTAGTATTTTCAAGTTTTTATTGATGTTTGTGTAATTGTGGTTGGTGTTAATTAAATGTTCTGTGAACTTGGAAACTATTTTCTTGGTGGTAGAAGGTTTGGATGAGGGAATATGTTCTTTAAAACGGGTTTTAAAAGTGCGTCCAGTTTGGCCTATATAAGTTTGTGGGCAGTCATCACACGATAATTGGTATACACCGCTGCTGTTATACTGGTCAGGGTCTCTTGCTCTTTTAGGTTTTAAAACTTTATCCAGGCTGTGGGAAGTTCTATAAGCCAGGTGGTATCCTTGTTTGCGGAAAATGTTATGTGCTGTGTGCTCTAGGGTTTTATTAAAATCTAAGGCAATAAATTTAGGCCTCAGTTCAAACTAGGCCTAGTTTTGTTAGCAATCTTGTAATAGGAACATAAAAACTGGTATTTTCAAAAAAGTAAATTTGAAATTGATATATATTTTTATACAACTCTATTTAGAACTAAATTAAAAAACGTTTGTACAGTTTGAAAAAAATTACAAACAGTTTTTTACTACTTTTTATGTAGGTCTAAATTTAAACTTTTTCCTTTCGTTCCTGGAAATTGTTTTGTTTCTTGAGCTAATAACTTTATAAATTATACATCAATCATTTTTTTACTGGCACATATGCATTCTTTGGACCTTTCTTTACAAAAAAGTTACGAAATACTATTGCATTGGGGTATAATTACTACATTTGGCGAATTTTTGAAAAAATGCTTGCAACACGCACCGAAATGGCTTGGCATTAAAAAAAATTAGCATGAACAGTAGTAAAAAGAACTACGAGGTTGTGAAACAGTGATGAAATATTAGCATGACAGATCTTATTTTATAATAGACTAGCTTCCCGATTTGGCTTTGCACGGGTAGACGAATCAAAGTTAAATGTATATTATCAAAAAATATATCATTAAATATATTACACTATGTATTTCTATGTGGTAACTTTGACCCCCCCCCCTGAAATTACAAACTTTGTGAAAACCTTTCTTAACGAGCACCTAGAGGAAGCTACATACCAAATTTAATTCCAATTCATTCGAAGTTTTTTTTAGTAACTTTGATCCCCCAAACCCCAATAATTTTTTTTTTTTAAACCTTTCTTAGCGAGCACCTAGGGCCCTAGAGGAAGCTACATACCAAATTTCATTCCAATCCGTTTCGTACAATTTTTAGTAACTTTGACCCCCCAAACTCCCATAAAATTTAGATTTTTTAAAATACCTTTCTTAGCGAGCACTTAGGGCCCTAGAGAAAGCTACATATCAAATTTTATTCCAATCCGATAAGTAGTTTTTAAGAAGTCGTGATGAGTCAGTTAGTGGTATTTTTTTTTCTTTTATTATATAGATTGTGAGATTTATGAGAATATACTCACAAAGCATTGTGGTAGTATTGAGGCTCACAATTGACCATCAACAAAAAAGCACCTTTAATCTAATGCCGTATTTACTATTTATGCATTACTTACTGACCTATATAAATATTACTGTACCAGTAATTAACAAATTCTGAATTGCTTTTTTTATCACGGAAAAAATCGCTTTTTTTATTAATGACGAAAAGGAGGTATAATTTCTACTTTTGTGGAAGTCAACCTTGACTATGGTGTTGCATGCAATAATGATCTGTATTGTTAGCCCACTGAAAATAAAAATTACTTTCATAGTGTAAAAAACAGAAATCACTATTAAATCAATATATTCGAGTAATATCATAATTCCAATAGCTAAGATTGTGTGCTTTTCTTCGTTCTCAGACCGTCTTACTATTTCTTTTTAACCGTTCAAGAGCTTTTAAGAAGGTTCCACCAGTAGCTTCACGTAATCTATGAATAGACCAGAGATTAGCAAAACATAAAGCACTGCTACAATAAGAAACAATTGCTCAGTCACATATCACCCACAAAGAAATCGACCAAGTAACTTAAGAAAGCAAATAGATACATTGCTTGCATGGACAGTAAGCCTGAGTAGTAGACATCCGTTTTACTTGTGAGAAATTAAGAAGATGAGAGCCACAAACAGATACTCTTCAGAAAAGTTCTGTTGTAGTTCTGGTGGAAAACTTCACACCTATTCCGTTGGATAAGTTGACAAATTTCATGGACCAACTGTAAGCTGTCCATACAAAAAATGTAGTTTAAGGCATAATATGGAAGTGTTAATATCCTTATATATTATTTATTGAAGATGTTTTTTGTCGGTAACTCCCTTAATTAATTCTTCATCCAAATTATTTATTCATGCATCATTTTAAAGCTTATTTTCCTCGCTATTGACGAAAAATAGTCAAACAGATTAAAATTCATGTTTCAATTACAAAAATATATGAAAAATCTTGTATATTATACTTCATATTGTTCCAAATGAAAGGCGCCATCTATTAACAATCTGTTTAACTAATCATGACAGCGTTATTTAGATGTTTTGCATTCTATATGCGAGTGCAAGTGTAATCTATAACACAAATCAATCAAATTAAATCAACATAAATCATTATAACCTGTTGTCAACTTAAATAAATAAACGTAATTTACTTAATTAAATCAATGTATTAAATCAGCTAAGTAGTCCTACTCCTAACATGCGAAATATTCGCATAGGTCAGCTAGTCTTACTATATTATTTTCAAAAAGATGAGTTTTGTATTTTGGTTTATTTTTATAAAACGAATTAATTTATAAACAAGGTTAAATTTAAGACAAATATTGAACTTAACCGAAATAATAATAACTAACAAATTATAGGAAAGATACTATGATGAAATGGATGCTTATGTCTCATACGCTCAAGCAGTTCAATATAGAATTAAATTATTTTTAAGAAAGTTATAATGCCAAACGTACTCTTGCGTATAAATAATGTTACACCAGAAATAATCTATCAGTCGGTAGAATTTCAAAGCTTGTCTCTTGTATCTTACATTATTGGCAACTGAGACGTACTGGGAATTTAAACGACTAAATTGCTCCGTGGAATAAATGTCAAATACCGTTCAATAATTTAAGGAAAATGTTATTTTTTCATATCAAAACATTTCTTGTAATTTAAGAATAATAACAATAAGACAAATTTGCAGTTGCATAAGTTTAATAATCAAACCTTGAACTACAACAAGTTAAAACAGTTATAATTTTAATTTGTTAGTTGTAGCTCATGTGACATTGAGGATGATGACTGTCGTTTAAATGTGTTTAATTATGGAACGTACTATGTGTATGAGAATTAGTGTTATTGTCTATATTCTTAATAATTTCTTCTAACTTGACAACATAAAAATCGATTATTTTAATGAAATATTTATACATTACTTATAAAACAATTTGTATAATTTTAAAAAGACGATAAAGTAAATTTTTGTGATAAAGCTTCTTCTATTTTTTATTATAATATAAATAGGAACAGTTTCTTGTGTTTGTTATTTTAATTTAACACAATTCCATTAATAGGATTTCTATGAAATATTACTGACGAGCAAAGAATTATTGCCAGGGTGCCATTTGCTATTTTTATTAGTGCTTCTAAAAAATAGAATTAAAGGAGTAATTAAAAAAGTTAATCTTTTTTCTTAAAAATAATCCTTTACGGGTCTTTAAAGGCTTACACTGACTTTAAGTTTTGAAAATAAAATGCCCAAACAACACCTCCAAGAATTCATGTTTAATGTTTATTTTAAACAGGTTTCTTACGATAACCATTTTCATATTGCTAAAGAAAACAGTTGCTGCATTGTTAATACGCAATGGGCCGTTTTACATAAGATTGTATTATAGAGCATTATTTATAAAATACAGTGTAAATCAATAATTATAATTTGCCTGATATAATACAAAAATTTCAATTGGAAGGAGGAACATACCTCATCACTGAACACAAAATGTAAGACTCCAGTTTAAATATAAATTTGTCTTTGATCGTATTTCATTAACACATTAATAATAAAAATTATTACATTAGAATTTAATACAGAAAATAGTTTTCTTAATATCATCAACTAAAATATTTTTAATCTACAATTGATATTTCAAGATTGTATAGAAAATTAAAACTTTATAAAGATTTTAGATTTAATGCTTTTTCCTTCAGAAACCTCGCGTTTTGAAGTTTAGCACCATATGCAATAAGACTGTATTAGATTTGTGTAGACTTATGAAGGTTTTAGACATTGCAGTTTCGTGAAAGTTCATAGAATTTTTACCCCAGTGTGGCTGATGTTACCGGAAGTTTAGTTACATCTCCTCCAATTGGAGAATAGATAATTTTTTAACTTCGTAGCTTAGAGCTAGCAAACTACAATGGCAGCAAACAGCTAGGCAGACAAAACAAAAACAAATACACAACCCTCATTGCAGTTTGACGTCTATTCAATTAATGAATCTACGCAGTAATCTATTCCTTTAAATATAAAAGATTCACTTTTCACAGAGCGTTGACGATTCTGCCTATGGCATGTCTGTACTTGGACAAATTCTACAAAATTGCAAGACCAAACATACCGACTACAAACCTTGCATTATATTTGTTCAAATGGTAATTGTTTAGTATTACTTTTACAGAACCAAATATTTCCGTATTGAGCTATGTTTCGTATTTATGTATTCCAACAACAAATTAACATTAATAAAGACCCGTAAAACTAATAAAAATGGCCTATAAAAATGGAAAAAAACACCCTGAAGTTCTAACTTATAGTAGGTCTACTGTATTTGGTCCCACTATATTTCAAGAAAATTAACCCGATTAATAGTAAACAATAACCTTAATCGATAATGAACTCAAATAGACAAATAAACATGTTTGAAGATCCGGTGCAGTAAACAAGATAAGGTAAGATAAGGCAATTGGCCGACTATACTGTACATCGACTAGCGTAAATCTCCAGTACCGTGTGATGAACCGTCAACAAGCGACACTATTTCTTCATCGGATGACGACTTTTAAAGTAAGTTACTCATTTCTATTTCTTTTTCCGTGTCTTGACTTATGTTAATTAATTATTGTTAGATTATATAAATACATAGCATATCTCAATACGGGAACATTTGCATGAAACATACTGGGATTGGAGATAATAAGTTAGAACTTCAGGCTATATTTTTCCCTAATTTTTACGGAGAATTTATTTTTCCGGGCCTTAAATCATGTTAATACATTGTTAGAATACATAAATGCGGAACATATCTCAATATGGGAAGATTTGGTTCAGACAGAGTAATCGTAAACAATCGTTCAAATATCTTTATAAGCAATGAAGCTACTTGGCAATCTATTTAAAACAAAATAATACATGTAGTAGTAAACTAATAGCAAAACTTTAGCCTTTACATTCAAAAAGCGATATAATTTCTTCCAGCGTCATGTCTGTGTGCATGTTTATAATCTAGATAACCCTGTTATACATCACGTCATTGTTTTAATAACTAGGCATTTGACAATTATTTATATCAACCATTAGTGAAAGTTTAAGCAAGATTATTTCTATTGCAATTTCATTATAGATATAATAAATTTAAATAAAACCTCTAAGAAAACGTTTATTATGGTTACTTTTAAAGTAAGTGGAATAAAAGAAAAAATATGGTTATTTAATTTGAGTAATATTTGGTAAAATGTCATTTTTGTTGTTAGCTATATTTTTGTTGGTTTTGTGTTACGGTACTGCTCTTTACAGCACAAATTTTTTTTTTTTTTTTTTTGTTACTGCCTAAGCTAATTCAAATACAGAAAAGTGTATGTATATTTTCTTTTGGGTAAGATTTCTGTTCTTTTTAAATAGTCTTTGTTACTATTGTTTAAAAACAATTTTTTGTTTAGTTTTATATGAATCAATAAGTATTTAAAAAAAAAACACTTTTCTAGAAATTAAAACTAATAGTTTTCCTCATGTTATCGGTACATTTTTCGTAGTTTCGTAATTTACTTTGGACAGTGAATAAACGAAAGTTCCACACGTTTATACCTACTTAAAATGTAAGGGTGTCTTTTTTTTAATGGGCCACCATTCGTATCTTGTAAACTATAAATCTGACAGAAATGTAAATGGAAAACCTTTCCTTGTTTAATGAGAAATAAAAAAACATGTGTAGTTAAAATATTTGTAAATGGCCGACATTTTACAATATGGCATTCAACGTTCGAAATTTCTTAAAGAACACCTTATATTTTATGATGATTTTGGATTTTACAAGTTATTTTAAGACTTTTTTGTTGTTGGTGTTTTTTTTTATACGACTAACCGTTTAAAAGTTAGAGAGATATAAAGTTTTTAAAAACACTATCTGAGCGGAAAATATTTTGGTATAGAAACGTTTTGAACCAATGAAAATGCTCTCAACACTAATAAAACATTGTTTAGACAAACAACTCACTTTTTAAAATCAGCGAATACGTTTTTTTTATTTAAACCATAATACAGAGGAATCAGCCTAAGTGACAAAACTACAGATTTGTTACACATTAAAAATTAAGTTTATAATTCAATATCAGCTGTTCATTTTCATTGTTGCAAACTGTTGTTTATCGAAAGCAAATATCAGCTGATTCAGAATCCAGAATTCAGTTAAGTTCATAATCATACATTTTATAGTGTTCCATAAAAATTTCGAAAGGTGGCCTCCAATTTCCAATATAAAAACTGTACTTTAAAATAAGAACTTGTAGCCTAATAAACAGAGGGCTTTCAAAAAACAACAATTTGCAACAATGAGAATGAACAGCTATAATTAAACATCTTTTATCAACTTAATTTTTCCTGTGTGACAAATCTGTAGTTTTGTCACTTAATTCCTCTGCATTAGGGTTCTAAAAAATTTAAAGGCCTGTATTTGTCATTTTAAAAAGTTATTTGTTTTCCGAAACGATTCTTTATTATTGTCGAGAGCGTTTTCATTGGTTCGAAACGTTTCTATACAAAAATAGCCTATCTTCCGCTCAGATAGGGTGTTTTTAAAACGTTAAACCCCTCTAACTTTTAAACGGTTAATCGTATCGAAAAAACCCCAAGAACAAAAACGTCTTAGAACAACTTTTAAAATCCAAAACCATTATAAAATATAGGGTGTTCCGTAAAAAATCGAAAGTTGAATGCCATATTGGAAAATCGTGGCTATTTTAAACTACTTTTTATTTCTCAAAAAACAAGGAAAGCTGTCCCATTTAAAGTTTGCTGTCAGATTTATAGTTTTCAAGATACAAATGGTGGCCCATTTGAAACCCTGTATAGTTGCAATGATTTATTAAAGAAAGACGTTGGAGGGGAGTTATTTTAAATAAGCTATGTACAGAAACATACTTAAGTCCTGGAAGGAAGTAGAGCATAAAGTATACTATCTAATTTTCTTGTAAATTCAAAGCGTCATCATATTCATAAACATATACAGCACTCAGAAATTACTCGCAATTAGTAAACCTACAATGCAATGGGCAAACACAAATGTCCTGTAGTTTTTATATGCGAGTCAAGAATTAAAGTTATTATTTTTTAACAAATTTAAGGAATGTTAATGTTATTATTAATTTATTGAACCACTTCATACAAACAATAGTGTTTACTCATATGTTCTTGTCTTCAGAGATCGACTGCGTCATTATTGTCCGTATAATAATTACAGCTGACATTTAGGACAGTTTGCAGTTGCACATTATCAAGGCAAGTGCAGGCTGTCAAATATCGAATAGTGTTTATGTTATCAGGCCAAAATAGCCAACGACTGATTGTTAATTATTATTCTTATCAAACTAATTATCTCACATTGCCATTATCATTATTCAATGCAAAGTGGTTTCATTGTGTTTTGACTGAAAATACATATTTTCAGGTAATACGATTGTACAAAGTCGAAGATCAGTAAATACACTTCTAAAAGCACTGATCACTGTTTACATGATAATGTTCTCTGTTTCGCAATACTTTTCTTGTATCTCGTAGAGGCGTATATCCAACCTCCACCAGTATCAGTAATATAATGACATCATAAAAGCTTTGGGAGGTCTGGCGTACTGTGAATCAGCCTCCAAACATAGATGGTCGAGTAATTTTTTGTTACATTTTTATTTACAATTTTAATAAAAGTTTAGTGCAAAATGTAAATGATAATTCGTTTCATTATTAAAATATAAGTATTCTTTCTGATAATGCAGTCATATATCCAGCCTCTGCTAGTAGCAATAAAATATTGCATTCCGTTACCAGCAATTAAACTTTAACAGATTTTTCGGCAGTAATTTTTAAATTTCAGCTGCAAAAAGCATTAAGTAACATGTGAATCGACCTCCAGAATTAGCTATCAGATGATGAGTTTAATTTTCTAACAATCTCAAATGAAGTTTCGTGTAAAATGTAAATAAAACAATTTTT
Organism: Philaenus spumarius; assembly: GCA_018207615.1. Taxonomy (NCBI): domain Eukaryota; kingdom Metazoa; phylum Arthropoda; class Insecta; order Hemiptera; family Aphrophoridae; genus Philaenus; species Philaenus spumarius. The sequence continues at coordinate 10,855 of JAGFPH010003380.1, read as the reverse complement.
AATTGTGTGCTTAAAGACCACACGGGAGAAGTGTAAACTTTTTAACTAACACAACTTACGAAATGAGGAAGTACATTGTTTTTTATTTAACACCACTTATGAAATGAGGAAGCACAATGTTCATTTCAGAGGTATTACTAATTAAACTATACATTGTATTAATATTTTAACAAATTAAGCCTATGACGTTGGACAATCTGTTACACTTATATATACTAAACTCAATATCCAACTCAACTTAAACAATATCCCAACTTATATTCAACTCAAATATACTAAATTAGCAAAGCGATCGTTGCCTAACCGACTAAGGTGCTAGTCTATGGTGATGGACTCTTCTGGTTCGAATCTCGGCAAGACCAAAACTTTTTTCCAACAGATGGAATAGAGCGTTTCACTTTAGAAGCATTTCACATTAGGAGCGGTTCACTTTAGGAGCGTTTCACTTTAGGTGCGTTTCACTTTGGGAGCGTTTCACTTTAGGAGCGTTTCACTTTAGGAGCGTTTCACTTTAGGAGCGTTTCACTTTGGGAGCGTTTCACTTTGGGAGCGTTTTACTTTAGGAGCGTTTCACAAACTGCATGGTGAAACGCGAACGGTAAAATCTGATTCACCCCCAGCAACAATAAAACTATATACTCTGCTATGCAAACATGTATACAAATTTTGTGGACGTGGTGCGCCTATAGAAGTTTACACTTAAAAATCTGTTATTAATTATTGAATGTAAGGGAATTTTTAGGTATGGTCTGAGCTTTGTATTTTTATTGTATGTGATTGTAAATAATAGCCTATTTTATGTTTATAACTAAAAGATTAGATCAAACTAATTGTGTTTTTCTCAAACTAATGCCGATGTCTACTGATGTTTACATGGATATGTTTTATTAATTCCTACCACATTGTAGGCCTACCTACTGCCAATCGATAGTGTGCAGACATCGTCTATTAAATGCAAACGGATTTTTGTTTTATTTCAGCTATACACAATTAATTAAACCTTTCTACTTCATATACAATAAAATTAGCTCAAAATGGCGGCGAATCGTGCATTAAATCATGTGGTTTCAATTTTTTCAGGAATGTGTTGTGCATGGTCCCCTGAATAATGCCTAATAAAGTCTCATCGGTTTCAGGCTCCGCGGGGGATGGGAGGGGGCCCCAATGATCCCTTCTTTTGGTTTTTCGCACTCTTCTAAAAAACGGCGCGTCGCAAAGAAATTTGTAAACTTTTAAAAATTTATTAAAGGTGATAAAATTTTCTTCCAAATAGTATATCCACATTTGTACCTAAGTGTTACCGTTTTCGAGATAAACGCCGAAAACCAAAAAAGGGACCTTTGGGACCCCCTCCCACCACACGCGAAGCCTGAAACCGATGGCACTTTATTACACGTTTTTTCAGGGGACCATTCACTACACATTCCTGAAAAAATTGGAACCATATGATTTAATGTAAGATGAAAACTTAATTTGACTGGACTATCAGTAACGTTTACAGAATAACACACGATAACTAACTGTAGCTAATAAACTGTTTTGTTTACTGAAAACACAAAGGATAAAAATTGCTTCAGTATATATGTAAAAGTAATTACCTTTCTTTTATAATTTCCGCTCACAGTCCTTTTCTTAATTAATTTACTTGGTGACGATCGTTTCGCCTTTCAAATCAGGCATTTTTAAACCATAAACTTGTAAACATTTATTTAAATGCGCGTCAGTTATTATTAAAAATAACGAACATTAAAAAACACACAAACATATAATACAACACTTACAACACATATAACTATACTTAAAACATCGCATTTTGTCAACATTTTGTTAGAACATTACGTAACGTGGTGTTCACTCGGTCATTTCTTAATCTGTACTGATAGATCTTGTGATGCGGGGTTCGTATTTTCTTCCTGAAGCGGTTGTAATCTGAGTAAACTATCAAATATGGTGTTTGACCGGAATTGTGTTTTCTCATTTGATCGATAATATTTTGTCTGTAAATTTGGAACTCCTCTAAGACGTTCATGATAGGCCCCTTAGGGCATTTATGTAATATTTTAAAATTATTTTGAATATTAGAATAATTGTGGCCTGTTCCGAAAAGGTGTTCTGATAATTTTGATTTAACCGGGTTAAGGTTTCTTTTCGGTGTGTGTTCCTTAAACATATATATAGAGTAAGTCGGCCTAATTTGGGGAGTATTCCCAATTTGGGGAGGTCAAGTTACTTGTATCCAGTAAGTACTACGATCTAGTGGATGTTCTGTAAACTAACTTGGCAGCCATTCTAGCCTTTGTGTAAAACGGCTAATGTCTCAACTAAATTGTTAGATTGTGGTTGGTGTTTTTAGTTTTTGTTCGTTCTCAAAGTTTTCGTAGCAGTTGCGTTCGAGTGTTATTTCTCCTAAATGGTAAGTGATATTTTGAGTCTTATCACGTTTCTATGTAGCGTTGTAGTGAAGTAACAAGCAGCTTTCATCCCCATTTATTTGCTTTATCTTACAGTGAAAAATTCATAGGTTATATTTTAACACGTGGTGCGTCCTAATTTGGGGAGGTGTCGTGATGCCTAATTTGGGGAGCCCCAAATTGAGCTAACCTTACATTTTTGAAAAAAAAAACACCACTTTCTTCATTTACAGATGGCTCCTAGGAAGCAATGGGATCCTGAGAGAATGAAAGCTGCTGTCAACTCTGTTAAAAATAAAGAAATGGGATCTTTTAAAGCTGCTCGGATTTATAATGTGCCTCAAACGACGTTAGAGCGTTATGTTAAAATTGCAATCAATGAAGAAGGGTCTACTACACCGAGATCGATTGGTAGGCAGCCAACTTTGGCCAAAGATAATGAAGAGGACCTAGCAAAATATTGTACCATTATGGAAAATAAGTTTTATGGTTTAACAACGAGAGATGTGCGGGCAATGGCGTTCAAATTAGCTTCATTGAATGGTCTCAAACACAGCTTCTCAAAAACATCCGAGCTCGCAGGGAGAAAGTGGTTAAAAGGGTTTTTTCGCAGAAACCCAAGTCTTTCTGTAAGACAACCGCAGGGACTGTCTTTTTAGCCGAATTTTCGAAGAAAATAAGAGCTATTACACTCGACCCAACTTGAAAACGGTTGGTCGGAGAAGGCTAAAATTTGGTTTCTATCCGTTTCAGACCATTTGGAGACTATACCCAAAAATCATTACTTTATATATATATATATATGTTTTATTCCCGGATTTTTAAGGGGTAGTAAAAATGCTTCAAAATTTCTGATTTTTTGGTCCAAGGGCCTTAGTGCGATTCTTCAAAAGGTACTTTTTTTGTTTTTCGATCCGTTTCAAAATGGCGGAGTTATACAGTTTTTTCGTTTTTGGGTAGGAATTTGAGGGGTAGGTTTTTAACAACCTTGCTAAAAGGTAGTAAATATGCTTCAAAAATGATGAATTTTCTGTGAAAGGGTCCTTGTAGGATTTGAAAGGTACATATATTTTTATTTTTTGAATTGAAACAAAATGGCGGCCTATTTGTAGTAAACCCAAAATGGCAAAGTTAGAGCGAGGAAATTGCATAATATCTCCCTCTCATAAGCCCAAGTTCAATTTGAGAGTTATATGAGTCGAAAGGCAATTAAATTTACTATAACCTTGTGTAAAGGTGTTTTAGGTACACCTCCTGGAACAAGGAACAAAACTCATATAAAGATCCCAATAATCGACTTTTTCGCTATTTTTGTACGTTAATTGCGCATTTTCGCCCACTCATAAGCCCGAGTACATATTGTGAGTTATACCATTCAAAAGACAATTAAATTTACTATAATCCTGTTTAAATTTGTTTTAGGTACACCTCCCGGAACAAGGAACAAAACTCATATAAAGATCCCGATAATTGACTTTTTCACTAATCTTGTACGTTAATTGCTCATTTTCACCCACTAATAAGTCCGAGTACATATTGTGAGTTATACCATTCAAAAGACAATTAAATTTACTATAATACTGTGTAAAGGTGTTTTAGGTACACCTCCCGGAACAAGGAACAAAACTCATATAAAGGTCCCAAAAATCGAATTTTTCACTATTCGTGTACGATAATTGCACATTTTCGCCCAATCATAAGCCCGAGTACATATTGTGAGTTTTACCATTTAAAAGACAATTAAATGTACTATAATCCTGTGTAAAGGTGTTTTAGGTATACCTCCCGGAACAAGGAACAAAACTCATATAAAAATCCCTATAATTGACTTTTTCACTATTCTTGAACGGTAATTGCGCATTTTAGCCCACTTATAAGCCCGAGTACATATTGTAAGTTATACCATTCAAAAGAAAATTAAATTTACTATAATCCTGTGTA